>WEIS01009378.1:0-11313 GCA_013389965.1 Todus mexicanus | reverse complement strand
CCTCTTAAATGTAATTAAACTAAGAAGTAATTAAAATAAAAAACCAAAAAAACAGAACTCCACACTTATTCTTAGATGGGTGTAAGGACAACAATAAGCAGAAATATTTATATTTTTTTAATCACGAAGAGACCCATTCTAGGGGCTTAGATCTGTGGAGAAAATAACTTCCTCTTCAGACATTTGGCTTTAGCTGCTCTTGGATTTCTGTGCTTTTGGAAACTGAGACAAACACAAGGGAGCCAGTTTGAGTGGTGCATAGTGCAGTTCCAGTATCTGTTATAGTGCCTAATAGCATCTTACAGATACTTTTATTTCTGACAATGTCAAAAATTCCTTGAGAAGATAAGAGTAAACCCAAACTCATGTTCTTCCACTGCACACACCACTGTGATACCAAGGATCTGGAGATTGTGGGCTTTAAAGCCCAAGGTTGTACGACTGGCTAGAACAGTTGCTTTTGTAAACAGAGAAGCCACAAGACTTCTCGGGGATCTCCTTCTGGAGCCACCAGTGCTTCACCACTCACAAAATTTGTCCTTCTGTTTTTTGTATTCATTTGCACCCCTTGCTCTCCCAAGCTGACACTGCTGATTTTATTCCTGGGAACCACAACAAAGGATCCATACACAGATGGAGCCTTTGTTGGCTGAAGTGTTGGCTTATGTTTATCATGTTGGACATGGGGATTGGACTAGATGACCTTTAAAAGTCCATTCCAATCCAAAACATTATATGATTCTATGTTTATGAGTCTCACTGTCGATAGGAGCAGGGTGGGTGCTGAAGCCCATTCTCAGTGATAGTTTCCCAGAGGTGGATGTCGGCTGGCTGCAGCCTTGAGTCAGTGTTGGAACGAACAGTGGTGCATTGGGGCTTACAGAGATTGTGCATCCTCTGTATGATCACACAGCTCACTGCAATTCAAATTTCAAGCCAATTCAGTCTTTCCCCTCCCCCCCTCCCTGGCTTTTTACAGCATGGCACAGCTGTAATGATCTTAATATACTTTTGGTACCACACTCTCAACGTGTCTCTGAGCTGTCTCTCTCAAGGCACTGCCCAGGGTAGTTCTGTGGGTATGTGACCAGAGCAGTGAATATCCTCCTGTAGATGTCTGGCTGTACGTGCTGGGCAAACAGCTTGCAGCATTTTTCTTGTCTTTCCCTCTCCTCTCCCAGTCTTGCTGCACTACAAAAATACGTTACTGTTTCTTAATGCTATTAAACCAATCAGCTGCCTCAATCAGTCAATCAATGCCAATAATTCCTCTGCAACATGCGATTGCCAGACTAGTACCAGATGAAGTTGGGAGGGATCTCCTGAATCCAGTTCCTTAATTATAGGCAGCCTCTTCACCGAGACCTTTTAGGAAAGCACTGGTGTTTGTGTCAAAAACAGTTGGTGAGATTTTGGAGGGGGGTTGTGTGTGTCTGTAGCAAGTGGTGCTTCTTCTTTTGTCAAGAGTCTGATGCAGTCCTGTTACTTCTCTTTCATTAGCAACTTTCTCTTAATTGCCAGCTGAAACATCTATAATCATTTTATGACTACCTGTTCTTGAGCCAAAACCTATTCCCAGCTTAACTAGTTCTTCTCCCTTGGTGGTGTTTAGGAGGCAGCGATTTCTCTGTCTCTCTTTTGATAGGTTATAAAACCCCTCTCTTCTTCTTGGGTAGCTTTCCCTCTCCTGATGGCCCTCTGTGTCTGTATGGCTCGATGAAAGGAGGAGCATGAATGTATGTGGTGTAACGTACAAGCTTGCAGAAGAGACTATGCAATGCCTTGCTGCTTCCCTACCTGCACTGAAACTAGTCATTTTGATAGCTTTGAAAACCACATTTTCATTATCTAGAGTTACATCAGTGATTAACTGGTCATGGTGAACCAAGTCCTTCTTTAGCTGTTTTTTGCTGATGAATGTGCATCATTTGGCAGAAAGTATTATTAGTCCCTAGACTATGACTTAGCCCTTGTCCCAGTCAGCTTTATTCCACTTTCACAGTTCCCACTTGTCTAGTTTGTCCTGTGAGATATCTCCATTTTGTTCTGCATTAATAACATCTCTCAACCTCACCTCTTCAGCAGATTTTGTCAATGATCTCTTTTTTTTGAATAGGTCATTAATGGAAGAGCTAAACCAAGACTGGTCCAAGTCCGCTGCTAGCAGCCTTTCTCTAACCTGGCCCTTCCCCATTAGCTATGCTCTTACCTAGTCTATAGTTTTGCAAGTCACTTGTTAATCTCTCTGCAGATTGTCCTTGTCCCTGTCAGTGGCACGGAAGATTCAAAGGATTGGAGGAGAGCAGAGACATCTTAATGTTTCAACTGAGGCCAAATAAGAATAAACCCACAGGCCATACCAGCTTCCATTTCCATCTATATCCTTCACTATCCTTTCTTCTAAACTTTGTAGGGAAACTTTGTTTTGGAGCAGCTTCTCAAAGTCTGACACATGCATTTGCATCTCTGCACATTTTGGCCTTGCTCAGGCAGCTTCTTTCTTTCATCTTGTAAAACACTTATCCAACATCGGCCATTTGCTATATGTGCAACACCAGGCCTGAGCTGGGGAATAAATGTTTGCTGCTGGGTCATGACTACAAGTCCCAAAATTCTGAAAGAGAAATTATATGTTTATTCCTCAAGCTCAAGTACACTCACCTACTCAAGCTTCGTTTTCATTATAGAGGTGACTATTCCCAAGCCTTAGCTTCCGTTAGCTTTTCTGCCTTAGCCTCCACATTACACAGTAAGTGTTCTCAGCAGAGAACAGAAGCAGGCTACCAAATACTTGTGAAGAGAAACCCTATTTTAGTGTTAATTTCCATCACACTTTAATGGCACAGCAACCCCATTTCTCTTTCTTCTCTCCATGAGTATGGGCTGCAGGCTTCTCTGGCCCTTATCCTTGGTGGAGACTAAAGCAAGAAGGAGTGTATCAGGTTTGTAGCACTTGAGGTCTCTGAATATTGTTAACTGACTTCTCTTTCGCATGTCATTCAAGGCCAAATTTATGTAGGTCAGTATGGGGAGAGTTTCCACAAAGGTTTACACAGGCGACCTGGAAAAAAACCCACTTGCTGAATGTGGCAAAGCCTGGAGAAGCCTAACAGGACACTCAGAAAGGAAAAGAGAACATTTAGCTGCTCATGATCAAAATCTGCCTATTTGTTCATATTTGTGATCTAGGATCCTTTATTATTTATGCAGGAACTGGTGTGCAAGATGGACAACTTGTGATCCATTATGAAAGGCCTTATGGCCCTGCAGAAACTGGGCTACATTAGACCCACAGCGCTGGCATACAAGTGGCACAGACCCACCTCATGACTGGCCTGCTTCTGGGGAGTGGGAGGAGAACAAGCATATGAAGCTAGTTTGGGTGGGCACAGGTGGGGCTTTTGGGGCAGGTGAAGCCAACTGACTGTGTGAAAGGCTAATTCACTAGTGGGGAAGAGAGGGAACTGCAGATATATTTGGGATATGCAGGCTAATGATGAGTCTGTCCTTTATCTCAGGGGCAGCTAGCCTGGAGTTTGCAGGTAGGTGTGGATGGAGTTTCTGGGTTGGGAAGTCTGGGCTGGTGAAGCCGGTTTTGCTATGATCTGGGACAGAGCTACTATGTGGTCATACTCCTGTGGTGGAATGGCCAGGAGAACCTGCATCTTGGTTCTTTGGCACTGCTCTGTGGCTCAGTGTCTAGAGGAGCAGCTTGCTGCAGTGTGGTCTTGTTGCTCACTAATATACTTAATGAACAATTGTTTCTGCTGAGAAGCTTGTGGTCTGGAAAGGTAAAGCCTTCATGACTATTACTGCAGGTGTCTCTTACCTCTGGGGTGGAGAAGATGCTTTTTTTCTGTCTTTCTTGCCAGTAGGGAGGCACTGGTAAGGCTGGCTGCTGCCTGACCTGCCAGTGCTAGGGAGGAAGGGAAATTGCCAGGTAACAGGGACTGCCTGCTAGTTAAGACCTGGAGGTTCTGCCCATCTTCAAAAATACAAACCTGTATTGATGGTAGAAAGCTCTGATGCCCCCCAGAAGGGGAGATTTCTCTCAGAGAAGCTGAAATTGGCTGGTAGCTTGTCTTAGCTTTGGGTTAATTCCTTGAATTTCATATTGTTTTAGATTCAAGGTGGCTGCCTCTAGTTACCCTGCACAATCATTGGCAGGTTTTGCAAACGGTTTTGGCTTATTGAGTTGGGTTCTGGGCACTGTACTGAACCTGTGCAACTTAGTTCTTGATGTGTTTTGCCATCCTTCACCTTAACGCAACATTGGTAATAGTAATTGCGAAACTTTAATCATTCTGAGAACTTCCCACATGAAACCTCCGTTTCAATACATTAGAAATAGTGTCTCCTGCTGTGTTTTCTGCCTGAATTTCTGCCCAAAGGCATATGGTCCATGTACATATAGCTACGTGTTCTGGTTGATCTTCTTACTAATATATGGATGGTTCACATGAGTTTCCATTATCTGCCACTTCTTTGCCCAGATACGTTGACTATGGTGGGTGGGAGGGAAAAAACCAGAAATTTCCACTCACCCCAGCAACAGGATTTTGCGTTTCCTGTAGTTAATGTATGTCTCTACAAAATGAAACGCAGTCTTACCATCAGGGCTTCTTCCTGTTCCTTTGGTTAGGACACATGCAAAATTAAAAAAAGCAAACAAATGACCAATAAAGCCAAATAAACAAAAAAAGCCCTGGGAATCCAAAATACCACACGAAATAGCCATGGACTTAAAGCACACTTCTTACTTCCTTAGCAGCAGAAAATCTGTCACCTTTTGGTGGTGCTTTAAGTACTAAGAAGCTGCTGCCAGGATGCTTGCAGGGCTGGAGCTTGAGGATCTGTGTAGAAGAAGGGGGAAATCCAGGCTTAGGGTGAGACCTGTAGGTTGAAGGGGAGCACTGGGTCAGGAAACCTGGGAAAATGAGTCCAATGACTTTCTGACAACTTATATTTACAGAAGTAAACTTATGTCTCCAAGTGGATTATTTGTAGCAAGTGCAGTGATCTCTTCTACAGAGCATTGATGTGTTGTCACTTGGGTTTTCACGGTGCAGATGTTAACAAAAAATTAATCAGTGTAAGTATAACTACCCAAAGCTAGAGTAATTTTTTAGTGCACTGAAAATACCCAGCAACTGGGCACTAACTTGAATATAAGGGTAGCGACACCTTCCGTTCCAGGATGAGTAAAAAGAGATGAACTTTGGCAGCTGGATATGCAACAGTCTCTCCTGTATTTATTTATTTGTTTTACTTACAAGCACATTTTTCTATGTAGGTGAGGAATGGTGCTCATCTTGAAAGCACTCACTTCTGAAAACCACAGAGCTGTTGCAAGGGAATACCAGGGAATTCTGCAAACATGCTGACTGTTGAAAAATAGTGATTAAACAGCCCTTGAAAAATTGCCTGTCAGAAGACTAAATTTGGTTTTTAAACTGGCCAGTGTCAGGAAACAAAAATTAGTTTTTAAGTTTTGACACTTATTTTTGTTTGTTTTGCTAGCATTCTCTCAGCCTGCTAGGTCATCAGTTGACAAAATGCCTTTTCTGTTGAATTTCTGTTGTTAGATAATAAGGCAAACCTCATCTGTAGTCCATTGAAAGCATCAGAAGTTAGTTTCAGCAGATAGCCAAGTTGTGGGGTTCAGCATTCTCTTATTCCTTGTATGAATTAGCACCAGTGAAGATTGGTTAATGACATCCATGGAGTTCATGCTCAGAAAGGCTGCTAGTACAGCCTAATTTCCTTTGACAGACTTGATATCAAATGTTTATTATTCCTCCCCTGTTTTATTTCAACTCTGATTCACGTGGTTATGATGGTCCCAGTTAACGTAAGGACTGAAACTTGTCACTGACATGTGTGATTTTTATTTTTCCTTTCCCCCTGAACCTTGAATTTCTTAAAGTAGTGGAGGAAACCCCAAAATCTCATGCATTTTTTATTTTTATTTTTTTAAGGAAATTAAAGAACTCTGACAGACACTTTCTTCTCTGCTTTAGCTTTTGCTCTCTCCCTCTGGGGTGGCTTATGGTATGCTTCTGCCAATGTGATGGTTCCCCTAAGTGCACAGGTGTGTGCTGCCAGACTCGCCTCATTCTATGTGCCTGCAACAGCATCCATGCTGCTTTCTGGTGCATTGTTATAGGGAAGTCATCTGGACTGAAACTGGGATTTGGAGAATAGACCTTGTGCAGGCTCCTTCTGCAGACTGCATCACTTTGAAATGTTTGTGAAAACACATTGCTGCTTTTCTTTATTTTCTTGCAGTGAATTTCTGTAGGGCTCAGGGTGTCACTACTGACACTTAGCAAGCCTTTAGAGTTGGAGAAATTAAGGCAATTGTTGTTGAAATGGTTAGTAAGCTGAAAAGCTGATCCTGAGATAACAAAGCTGGAAGTTATCTTGCCCTAAATGAGGATTTCACTCCCCCGTATCCCATCATCTTGTCTGGGTGCACAAGTTCATGTTAATATCTATGTGTGATTCTGCAGCTCTGCTTCAGGCAGCTGCAAAATAACTTTGTGTGGGATGAAGACCTCCCTGATGTGTCTAACCTGTGCCATTGGGCTGTGTCTAGCCCTATCTCTCCTCATTTTGGAGATAAGCATGCCATATTCCATGTACTAGCAGTATCTGGACCTCAAGCGATCTTCCAAGTGAAAAGTCACATGACTGACCTTTAAATATTTTTACTTTTCTCCTGGTGCAGTGTGTGCTTCTCCTGCTGTGGCAGGGTCTCCATGCACATGCTAGCGTGTGTGATGAGCTGAATCTCATCTGAAAGCTCCTGCTTTGGGAGCACAATCTGCCCCTGGCTTTGGAGGAGAAAGAAAAAGATTCTGGTCGTGTCCCAGGGATAGGGGGTGAATCACATGTGTGATTAGCCAACAGGTTCACAGGTACAGCTGGGGGCAAACCTCTGACTTATACATGCAAGTGTGGATGCCATGGCAGAGCTGGGCATGAGAAGGTAGCTTGCTCCTGCTGGTGGGGAACACTGTGCTGATGTGGGAAAACTCAAACCAGCACTTGCTAATGGACCTGCCAGCCTGTGAGGAGGCTGTGATGGGGTTTCTGTTTATCTCTGTGATCAGGTTTTGGAAATAAGCAATAACCCGAGGAGGGTTCAGCTTCAGTGGCACCTGAGTGGGTGGTCAGGATGCATCATCAGACACTGGCTCTTCTCAAGTCTGTACCGCAAATGTGGCACAGGAGCTCCATGAGGCATGGGAACCTGAGTTTTGCTGGCTGCTAGGGAGGTGTCAAGGTCCTCAAGTGACCACCAAAATGTCACCATTAGAACAAGTTCCAAGCAGGTTGCCTGTGAGAGAGTACTTCTGATTGGACAGTATACAATGCTAATAAAAGCATCCTTGATCTTGCCTATGGAGCACAGACAGCTTCTGTGCTCAAACCTCTGTTACAGAGCATTGGGACCAATCCAATAAGGAACAAAACAAACAAACATGCTTATTCTTTGACATCTTTCACTTAATATCAAACGCATGATCAATAGCCCTGCTGCAGCATCAGGCTTCCTCTTTGTGCTATTCCTGCAGATGAATTTCAGCAGTTGTAGCTCAAACATCTTTTTGCCTGTCCAACATAACCAGAAATGCTTTTGTCAGACTAAATACTCAAAAAAGCATCTAACAAACAACCAGATGTTTTGAGCTGAATTTGTATCTGCTCAGTTTTTGCCCCGTTTCAGAAGTTTGAAGCAAGCAAGTCTACAGGGTACTTCATTCCTCTCTAAAGGGCTTCTTTCCCTCCTTAGCCCACTTCTGCTCTTCCCTTTCCACACACAGACACACACCTGCCCTGTAGGATCTCTTTTNGGAGAATGACCAGACTGGTGAAGGGACTGGAGGAAAAATTTTATGAGGAGAGGCTTAGGGAGCTGGGGTTGTTCAGCTTGGAGAAGGGGAGGCTCAGGGGGGACCTTTATCACTCTCTACAACTACCTAAAGGGAAATTGTAGGCAGGAGAGGGATGGGCTCTTCTCTCAGGCAATTTGTGACAGGACGAGAGGGCATGGCCTGAAGCTGCACCAGGGGAGGTTTAGGTTGGATATTCGGAAGCACTTCCTCACAGAAAGGAGGATAAAACATTGGAATGGGCTGCCCAGGGAGGTGGTGGAGTCGCCGTCCCCAGAGGTGACTGAATGCCATACTTAGTGGCATGGTTTAGCTGAGTGGTGGTGGTAGGTCATAGGCTGGACTCGATGATCCAAGAGGTCTTTTCCAGCCTTAATTATTCTATGATTCTAAGCGTAAGGGAGGGAGGAACATCTCTCCGAGCCGGTGGCGTACCAGCTTGATCGTGTACATCTGTAACTGAGCAGATTCCACCATTGCTGGTCTGCTATCTCCCTCTTGTGGACAGACTTCTCTTTCCTTCCTACGAGCATGTAAGGTTGCGGTGGTATATGTGGCTTGGCACAGCTCACAACTGATACCAATTCATTGCTAGGCAAGCACATTCTGTGTGCTAATTAACTTCTCTAGGGTGTAACTCCGTCGTCAGAAGCAAGCTCAAACTGGCCCCGTGAATAAACGCTGCTGCAGAAGAAATTAGTCTTTACATTTGCATTTGGCAAGGCAAAACTAAGTTGGTTTTTATTAAAGCCGCCTTTCACACTTTGCCAGTTACTTGCTACTTTTTTGTTGTTAATATGTTGCATTTTAGCAACTGATGTACTCCCGATTGTTACAGTACTGTGTAAGTTTTTGGATATTTTTATCCAGGTGGAAAACAAAATTAAATTTATTGTACGAAGTGTATATATGAAAGCTGCAAGAGCAGTAACTTGAGATTTGCCTGAGTGGGGGTCACTGTTTTTCTGCCTTTACAGCCTTACACGTGAGCAATTGCCATAAAACTGTCTCTTGGCTCCTTGTACAGCCACTCTGCCTCTGAGGCAACACCTCCAGGATTGCCTTGCTGAAAGTCTTGTCCTTTCTAGCTTTGTTTTAATGGCATCTGTTTGTTTTTCTTGATGATTTAAATCTCTTTTGAGTGAAAGTTTGAAGAGAATTGCTGAGCCAAGGACAGATGATAGCGTTTCAATGGCTAGGATTCCATAAATGCAGAGAAGCGTGGCAACTCTTGCACCAGTTAACTGTTGAGATTTGGTCTCATCTTCCTGGATCTGGCTGTTAATAAACACAAACATTCCTGCTTAAGATTATTTACTTTAAATCAAGTGCACTTAAAATCTGTCATTTCTTTTTGTGCCTCTTGACCTGCCTGGACTGTGAAATGCCAAGGGAGGGGAGACTGTGAAGCACTCCTTTGGACTGGGACTCCTTTGGTCTGGCATTGATAGTGCCAAGGAGTTTACCTCTGGGACTCAGCACTGCACAAGAGGCTTTCCTAGCTGAAAGAAGCCGGGCTTTTCCAGCTTGGAAAGAAACATCTTAGAAATAATAATAAAAAAAATCATAATTAAATAATGTTAAAAGCCTGTAGGCAGGAGAGGGAAGTGTGATGTTTAGGAGAGGGTGGTCCTCAGGTAGTTCAGCTCTTTGCACTGCTCCAGCTTGGTGTCTTACAGAAGGCAGCAACCCTCTTGCAAAAGGAAAATGCACTCTCCTGAATCGGTGTTACACCGGGACACGAAGCTAGGAGGCACAGATGAGTCATTTCACTACATCATGGAAATAGCAGGTGCAGTTTTCTAACCCCTTACTACTTTGAGAGTGTATGTGGCATCCTGCTAGCTCTTACAATGATGTTTGGGAACCTCTGATTCATGAATAGGGGGACTGATGTTTGCTGCTAGAAAACGCTTTCTTCATACAGGGCTTGACCATCAAATACACTTATGAATGTGTTCATTACCCGATGCATATTTAGGCATAATAAGACTTTGTAACATTCTGTGAAGAATAGCCTCTTCCGCAGCTTTGACACACAATGTTTGAGTTTCTTCCCCTGAGCTTTATTCAGTAGATGTTTCAGATGCAGATGCTTTGCATATGTGGGGGAGGCACGTGTTTGTTCAGGAATGGAGCACCTTGGTCTTCAAAAACTTCAATTAGCATTCTATTGATGGTTCTGCTTATGAATTTATTGCTCCTCATGACAGAGGGTAAATATAACAAAATAGAAAAGTTTTCACAATTAGTAAAATGGTTACTGCAAGAAGCATGTATGTTTAGCAGCAAGATCAAAGAACTAAAACCAATCAACCCTCAAGCACATTCCTCTCTACTCTTTTCCCTCATCAAACTTTGAGGTTCCACCCATCCAGCACCTTTCCGAAATGATGGTTCTCATTTTTCTAAGGAAACAGCACCGATGGGTCTTTATTGCTTGCCTGTTGATCTGTTGACTGGTATTATAATAAAAGCTTTTGAACCTATTTCTCAGTTTGCTGCATATGAGCAGGAAGACAGAGATCTCCAAAAGGTGGGGAAGCATCTGAGACTTGAGGAACATTCTCACTGGGGAGAAGATCTGGAGCAGGTCTTCTCACAAGGTGGCTGCTGCACCCCTCTGTTTGACCCTTTATGTGCTGACCAACATCTTAGGGTGCCCTGAGCATGTAAGCAGGAGCATGTGGTGTCATGGGAGAGTGTAGGTGCATGGTCTTGGGAATCTGAAACTGAGCTGTCTTAGTTCTGTTGTGCGGGGAACAAATTACCTGTCCTGTGTGAAATGCCTCTTCTGCTCCCATGTGCACACTTCTGTAGTCACTAAAGTAACTACACAACACCCAGCTACAATGCCGAGGTTCAACATGAAATGTGAATTGTTCAGTATGTCACAAGGTACCATTGTTGTCTGTATAAGGTGGTATCCTTTCTTTCCAGAAGCATTGATTTGTACGCAGCCCAGGATGCTACAGAGGCTGTGGTAAAAGATCTGAGAATAAGAGTCTATGGAATAGCAACTTTGGTTTAACTTTTCTTTTTCTTTTTAATGGAGGCATATTCAAAGGACCTACATGTGGTAAGTAATAGGTCTCAAGATGTGCTAGGGATCATGCTCTGAGAGTTAGAATGTCATTCTCTTGTGAAAATAAAATCTGGTTTGTTGCTGCCCATCTGATCAGATTCTCCAGAAAGTTCAAAGCTGGAGCTGAGCAGGCCTGTGCTGGCAAGGAAGAGAAACTCGTAAGGAAATACAGAGGAAGGAAATATGAACTCAGGTATAGCAGTAAAGTTTCTGGGCATGTTTGAAACATATGTGAGAGTAAACAGCTATGTAATACCAGTATACAATCAATGGTAAACCACAGCTTTTTGCAAAACTATTCAGAATTTGGGGGGAAAAAAAAATAAATCT
>WEIS01009367.1:1358-19282 GCA_013389965.1 Todus mexicanus | reverse complement strand
TGAGGACCATATTCATACCTTTTTGCACATATAAGTTGATTCGTTGGGGAAATATTATGCTGTAAAATCTATTAAAGAATCAGCTTCAGGGAGGGATTTGATCTTTTATCTTGAATTACATTAACTTAATAAGTAAAAGTTATTGATGTTGCAGCAACTTCCATATTTTTGAACAATAATCTGTGTCAAATTTTAAGAAGTATTTATACGTCTAATTCCTAATACAAAGTATGTGTTACAAACCTACATATCTGGAAAAGTCTGGGTTTTTTTTTTTTATTTTCACTAAAAATCCATGTAAGTGAGACAGCTTCTGAAATGTGTCTTGCTGCTCTGTGACCTGTTGAGTCCAGCATCTGTATCACCTTGTGTGCCATTCTCAGAGGGATGCTTGGAGACCTTCCCCTCAGCTGCCCAACAGAGCAGCTTCACTAAAGGAAGAGGATGTTGAGTGCTATAAAATAGGCACATGCTGGAAGCATGGAAGCTGGCAAACTAACAAGAGTGCTTTCTGCTCCTCTGCTGCAGTGCTGTAACAGGCTTCATACTCACCCCAAGGAGAAGAAAGCTGTGAAACGTATTTCAGAATTGCCTGACACTATCAGTCAGTTCTCACATAGACACACTGTAAACCATGGAGTCTACTTTTCTAATCCTCAGACTTTCCATAGCATAAAGCAGATGACCAGTTCTAGTCCTAAAAGGACCAAACAGACAGAGCTCAACTTTCCCCTTGCAGCAGGTTAAGCCTCCAGTGGCTCTGTCAAACTGCAACCTGAGCTCTGCCTTTTGGGGCTCTGGCCACCCATGACATTAGTCCAATTAGGACAAAGCTAAGTAGCTAGGAAAAGAGAAACACTTCTCATATCTTCCCCCTCACAGGGCCTGTGGAAGTGCATTTCTTCCAGACAACTCATGGGTCCCCCTGGAATCTCAAAAGCCAGAAGAGAATACACAATAACCACAAATTTGCTCACAAGGGCCTGACTACATTGTGACTAGGATTTTACCTGATGCATTATTCTTAGACATATAAACTATATTTTACATATGAGCTAAGAGTTATTCTGTCACGTATTCCTCTCAGAATCCTCTTGTCTGGCTTTTCTCTGTGTGCACTAAATCCATCAATGTACCACTGATTTAATTACTGCATTAAAACCAGCAACACTTCAAGCCTCATCTAGTTGAGTATTGCATCGATGACAGGCATCAAAGTTCACTGATTAAACACAACTTTAAAGAAACTGCTTATAGAAAAAGTCTTTTCTCTGAGATAATCAATGACTTGGGGAACTTCAGACATTTGCAGCCACCACCTGCTTTACATCTAAGGCTTAAAGTACAGAGTTCTGGGTTTCTATGACAAAATCAATCTCAGGGAAATGACTTCTCTATGCAGCCACTATAAGTTGTATATTTAGCTTTTCAAATTATTTGAAGGCAGCCATGGTACAAAGAAGTATACAGAAAGAGTGAAAAGGGGATTTTCTAATAAACTGTGTGACAGCTTCCCAACATGAAAGGAATATATTTAATTCCTTGGGACATCTTAGAAAGAGAGCAGTAAAAATGCTGAAAATATGCCATGGAGTAATGTTGCATTAGCAAGGAGATGGTCTGCATATACTGTTTTGGCTTTTCTGACTCTTATTTATCTGACTCGATGAATTCTTTTTAATTGGCCTTTTCTCTCATCTCTCACACTTTGCAGAAAAGAAAATAATATGAGCAGCTTTGGAGAAAGAGGGATCTTGGAAGACTAAAACTCAGTGTTTGGATTTTGTCTAGAAGTAGTCCACAGGGATAGGGTTTTAAGAATACATATTCGGTGCCATTTCAGTATCATGCATTAAAATTCTCTACTTAAATGTGGACATTGCTTTCTGTGTCTTTTAACACCACCAAACCTAAACTGTAAGCTACTGGCAGTATCTTTTCTGAGCTATTTGCCTGAATTATTTGTGCAGTAAATCTCTAGAAAAGTCCACTTAAACAGTAAGGGTCATAAATATCTCATGGAAGCCGTAAAATACAACAGAATATTGGAAGTCATAATTTTAATGGATAAAACTGTGCTATAAAAGAAGGGCCTCTGGGACCGAGGTTGAAGTAAAATTTATCTAAGCGAGCTGCGATGCTAATCCATCTGCAAGCTATAAATTATCGTATGTCCCAGGTGTGACATATTATCCAAAGGGTGCCTAGTGATTAAGGACACAAAGGTATAGATATGGCTGTGGTCCAAGAAAGCCCTAAGCAATTAGTGGTGACTGGAAATTGTCAACAATTGCTCTGAATGTTTGATCATTTCCTCTGTGCTCAGGTTTGCCAAGGCACACACTCCTGAGCGTCTGTGGTTGGTTTCCAAAATGTGCACAGAACATAGTGGCAGGGCCCGTCTGGGGACCCATGCAGTTCCAGGCAGGATGCCTATAGTCTTTTCAACAAGGTACTAAGACACCCCTCCCCAGCTCCTGCTGAAGTCAGAGGGTCAGACCAACAATTAGGAGTAAAATAAAAAAGAAACTGGGAATGCTTTTTTTAAAGTACATAAATAGAAATCTTCCTGTTCAGTCAGAATTAGGAAAAAAAAAAAAAAAAGTCCTTTCTCTTCTAAAGGAAACAAAAGTAATTCTTGGAAATCCTGAATTGCATTGTGGCATCATTACAGACTGTTGCGATTCTGAAAGGTCCTTTGAAGAGGTCAGCACAATCCCCATAAATTAACAACAATAAAATGTTGAGCCAGCGGGCATGGTGTGTTGGGCTGGATACCCAAATCAGTCCATATCATTATACAAACTGATTAAGTTTCAAACAGTAAAAATGGTGAGCTGTTAACGGCTGCAAGCATGTTTACATAACTTGGTGTCACTGGAGAAATCAGAGACAAACTCCTCGGATTCCCTTACTTGCAGGGAAGAGGAACGCGATCCAGACAAACGGCTCCCACAGCAAAACCCTAAGCCTGTGCACTGGAGGAGCCATGCTGCTCCTGAGGCAGGCTGCTGCTCCACCAGACGGCCCCAGTGAAAGCTTCCTCTGGCTGATAAAACACTCATTTCTGGAAGAGGCTGACTGGATTATCAGCATTATTTGGGGGCTGCAGTGGGAGAGGGAAAGCAGAGACATTTGGGGTTGCACTCGCCAGCTGAGAGCATCTGGTATGAAGAAGGATGACGTGAGCTCAGTGGATTAGATGAAGCCTTTGGGTTTGAAACTTGTGCTGCACTTCACACCCAAACCCACACTGACGCACACAGCCAGGTCACACAACAGCCCTTTGAAACCGTCCTTGCGTACCAAGCCCAGTGTGAGTTCACTTGGCAGTGCAAAGGGCTGGCGTGGTGCCTGATGTGAGCAGTGCTTCGGTGCTTTCCCTTCTTTCCTCTGGTGCTTTCGCCCAGGTCTCCCACTGAACTAGAGCACACAGGCATGGCAGCTGCCCCACTACATGCATGCATTGACCCTTGTGAAGTCTATTGCAAAAGGGACTGTCAAAACCTGGTCCTCACAATTTATATTCCCAAATCTCCATCTAACCAGGATTTGAAAGATCTACCATCTATTTCTGGAGCCCATGAAAATGAAAGCTTCAAAAGAAGCTAACAGGCAAGACGTAGTATTTCATATCAAGAACATAGAAAGAGATAACACTGTTTCACTGTATGACTAGGTTGGGCTAGGTGGAGAGCTGGCTCCCAAACAGAACTGAAGAGAGTCGGTTTCAGCTCCTGTGACAAGATATTTTTCACCCTTCCTGGAGGATTCAGGATACCCCACAGATCAAGGGTAACATAGTCACACTGAAAGTCACATTGGACATTTGGGAGTTTCCTTCAAACTACTCATAAGCCTGTTCTAGCTCACAATCTGGCCTCTCTCCGCCTATTGGGTCTTCAGACGATGTCTTAGTGATGTCCAGGCAGGCTGGCAGCCCAGTCAATGCCTTAACTATCATCAATCTGTCTGCTGTTATTCATCACATGCTTCTCTACCTTTTCACTTTTTACCTGAAAAAGGTTGGTCTCTATTTACATAGTAATATGCTATATGTCCAACTGCAAGGGTTTGAGGTTATTTACCTGCCTTACTGTAGCTTCCCCAAACCCCTGCTAGCACCAGAATTCTCATTTCTATGCAATCCTATACAAGAGCTGTGCTCTTTCCCAAAGGAAAATGTTACCTGTTGCATCGTTCTGCTCTTGTACAAACAAAATCACCATCCATCTAAAGACTCTCTGGTAGTTCTCGCAAAATGGACTTAATTGATTGTGCTCTGTCCTCCTGGGCTTATTGCTACTGATTTCCAGTAACTTAATGTGGAGTAGTTCACCTCTAGAAAAATTACCAACATTTCGAAAGATGCCCTCATTAAACACTTATTAATATGAAGCTGTTTCTGCAGTCATTTTCCATTGAACTCTCTTTTTTCACAATTAGTCTTGTTTAGTTTTTGCCACAGACTCGGGGTTTTGTTTAAAAGCTTCGTTATCTTCTGACCTGTCATGGAGACAAAACCACACTGGAAACTTCTTCCCTATCCACCAAGACTAATCTAGCAGAGGTTGGGCTCGCTCCTGGGTGCCAGGGAGACTGCTGAGTGCCCCGAGGCGCTTAGTCACATGGAGAATGTCAGATAATTGTGTAGCAATTCGATGAGGTTGAGGAGGAGCTGCTTTTGCAAGAGGAGGGTCCATGGCTACAGATCTTCTCCTCATCCCAGAGAAATTCACTCCATTTTAGTCAGACTTTGCTTTTGCCACTTGAGTATGGATGCCTTCTCTCACCTTTAGGCATTAGGTTGAAGAGGGTTCTCTTGGATTACTTTTGAAGTATATTTTAAATGATGGGGGTTTATAAGAAATTAGAAAATCAATGAAAATTAAAAGATCAAGACCCGGCAATTTCACCTTTTGGTCACCTCATTAGAACTATTTTTAGAAGTGAGAAAGGTTGTGGTGGAGAGGAGAAGGAAATGAGGAGAAGCAAGGGGGAAGGGAGAAGGCTCCATGTCCTGTTGGAGCACACTGGATTACCACTTACACCCTGCTACACTTCAGTTTATGAAGTGGAAAGGGACCCTTCAGAGGGTTTCTCCTGAGCCCCGTTTATCAGCATCCCTCCCATGTGGAGTTGTGACTCAATTAAAGCAGGTGAGTGTCAGACACTGCAGAGGGTTAAGTGATTCCCTGGTGCTTGCTGCCAATCTGCCCACCACACAGCAGCATTCACCAAGCAGAGGACAGGTGAGGTAAGCATCTGAAGCCCTCACGTGAGAGCTGCACACAGTTATCACTGCCAATAAATACATCTGACTAGACAGAGAGACCCTTCTCCCCATTTATTGCAGCTGTGGGTGTTGGTTGTTCATGCTGTCGTATGGAGGTATAGGGTTGGTAAAACAAAACTTACTAGGACAGGTATCAGATCCTCACTGGCATGAGGAAGGAATATGAGCTATAAGATTGCTAGGCAAGTTTCTTTGGGGTGCCCACACAGAAACTGGGTTGTACTGGGTATTTTGGCTTGTGTATACCACACAGTTAAAAAGTTAAACATAATGGTTTATGTCATTTATTTCACTCCAGAAACAGAAAGGCTATATGTAGACCTGAGTGAATGCATTTTTGGCAAATATAAAATATATCTGCTTCATAATGTGGTCACGAACTGAAAAATTTGCTTGAATGAAAACAATGAATGGAACATGTAGGCATTTCTAAAGTCTACATGTTTTGTTTCAGAGGCTGTAAGACAAGAAGTTTAAATTTCTCATTTCAAAATATCGATTTTATTTTGATGTCGGGCTATAATTTTAAGCCAAAGATATAAGAATTCAACTGCCTGAAAGCAAAGTATTTTATTTTGGGTTCTGACAAAATAATTTCTTTATTTGGGAGCCGGCTTGCTTTGGCCAGTGACAGTAAACCCTTGCTGTGACTCAAGATTTGGGGAACTGGAATTGCCTCCCCCAGACTCTATCTCTGCTAGTGACCTGCACAGGGACTTTCTCTATGTCTCTCCTCCATTTTCTGCTTGCCTGTCTGGGCTGACAGATCCCTGAGGACAGGCACTTTTGTCAGATACCTACTTGTGTAGCTCCTGGCATGCTGGGGTTTCTGTTTACATAGGTGCTGTTGCAGTGGGAGAACTTTAATAAATGTCTCCCCTCTCATATAAATGTTATTATAACTGCTGAGCATTGCAAAAAGTCCCACACCTGTCCTCTTCCAAGACTATGAGAAAGAGAAGGGAACACAAACCATCTGCAACTGGAAACCACAAAAGGTTTGATCAGAGTTCATCTCTAAAGTAGCAATACCAATCATGCTATTATAACCAACATTTGAACCTACATTTGTAAACAGAGCTGACATTTGTTCCTAGGAGAGGCTGCTGCTATGTCATGCACACATGAGCCATATGGGTGTTTCTTCTGATTCTCACATGCTGGTTACAAAAGGCAAGTAGCAAATCCAGACTGGTATCACCTCCCTGCTTCTGTCATGTAGATGTAGCAGGTGGCTGCTGCAGTTGGGTACGTAATGTTTGGATGTCTTCAGTTCTCCAGAATTAGCCATGAGGCTTCACTAAAAGACTCCCTGAACTGTAATACATAAAAATAAAATGTCAAATATATGCTATACAAAAAAGGAAACAAAGGAAAGTCTGTAGCTGTAATATGCTATACTAAAAAGGAAACAAAAGGAAGACTATAACTGTAAAAGTGATATGAGTTTACTAAGGTCTGGGCTGCCACAGATGTCACTGCTGTAGGTTTTAATGTGCTTTGAAATAGAAACCATTAGTATGTCATGTATAACAACTCTAAATATACAGTAATTTACAATCTTATCCCAGAGTTCATTGCATAAATCATTAATGTATTTTACTACTTTTTGGAGAGAGTGGAAGAAGGAATGGGATGCTCCTGCTCTCTGCCACAATTCCCATCAATACTATGACCCCCATAAACACCTTGTAACAGAAAAGGATGTAAATGGAGTAGAGAAATACAGTCTAGGCAGCTTTCACTCTTTTGTTTTGGTTTGGGGTTTGGGGGGGTGGTGGTGTTTATTTTCACAGCCTATGACCCTTCTGCACCTCTCAGAGTATACCTTCTTACAATGGGGTCACTAAGCAGGGTGCAAGTAGCTTAGGGGACCCTTTCTCCATGAGACCTCTGCAACTGTCTTTAGTATTTCAGCAAGCTAGAAAGCACACAATCGTAGGGCTGTGTTTCAGTGGAGACACAGGAGATCTGAACATCGTGCTCCCCTTTGCTGGTTTCAAAAAAAGAGAGGAACAGAACAATCTGTCAAGCAGATTCAAAAATGTTCCAGGTCTGGTCAAAACCCAGAAACTCATAACTAAAGGTCAGAGTTTTAAATCTGGTCCAGAACTGCGGACTATGAAAAATGTAGTGTGATGGTTGGGAGGAACGTCTGTGCAACCCCTGGTAGGACTCTCCTGAAACTACAAATCCCACTCAAATCCCACCTAGATGATAAGGTCTCCAGACCATGAAACATGTAATTTTTTGACTGCAAGACCCTAGTCAAACTTATTAAAAAGCATGGAAAAAAAAAATCAGCTGTAGACTCTGCCGTACCTATTTACTGAAGCTTAAAATGGGAACCTTTGTCAGGTAAAGCCATGCTAGCGTGTAATTTTGATATCCCAGATGTTGAAAAACATTGAAAGAGGAACTTCAGTGGCTTAGCAAAGAGCAGTTGTGACGAGAAAGAGCAGAGATGCTGTTCTTCTGTGTTTTTCCTGTACCAGACCTAAACAACCTTTCTCAAAGAGTGGCACAACATAATGAGAAGGTTCTGCAAAAATTCATTGAGTTTTTGGATTCAACTTTTCCCAGAAACTTTTCCCATTTACTGCTTGTAAAACATTCAGCTCTCACTCCACCACTGCCATCACCCTTCCCCACAGCTCATCAGCATACTGTGAATCCTACATCCTCTCCAAAACAATTTCACAGAACCAGGACTACTACCAGAACCAGGACTGCTGCCCAGTCCATAGATCATGTCCCTTCGATACCTGTATCCCCCTCTCTGCCTGTCTGCATCCCTTTCCCCACTTCTCATCAGGATAACCTGTTCTCTCCTATGTGGGATATGTCACCATGCTTTATCCTCTTCACAGCGCTGCCTCAGGCTCCTCCCTGGCTGCAGCTTCCTTCCATCTGCCCATCTTCCAGGTACTCACTTCACTCCCACCTTCTGGCTTCTCTCTTCCTTCTTTATTTTCCTATATCCCTCTGGCTGGTTTAAGTCCTTACTCACCAAGAGTTGCTGAATTACAAATTCTGATACACCTTATCAATGAGGACACATGCTTGGGTGCCTTCTGAATACTGCTATCATTGATGTTTTCAAAGAGAAACCACTGTTCAGCTCTGAAATTCAGTGCTCTTTGTTTTGGTATGTAGTAGCTAAAGTCTATTTGATACTAGTCCGTTACAATAGACTTTGATTTTATGCTGATGCAACCAGTGTAGTCACACAGACAGAAACAGTATGGCACACAGTGAATTTAGCATTCAGGCAGATAAGCGATGGGCCAGACTGCAACACGTTGCATTAACTCTGCTTGTCTGACAACTCCGATTGAGGTATCACTCAAAACTGTGCTCTGACTCTTCCCAGATAAATTATTTCTGTAATTCATTAAACTGCATGTGCATGTAAGTCTGGAGAAGCAAGAATCTCTGAATGTAAAGACTTAAAGAGAAGACTGCAGGGCAAAAAAAGTAAAGTTGTCATGTGTAATGAAGATAAAGTAGTTTTGCAATAAATTTAATTATGCAATAAAGTGCCAGTGTGGTGTGCAAGGAATTTTCTCAAGGTTCCCAAGGTAGGCGTTCATTCATTCTATCTTGCATTCTTGAGCACCAGCAGTCAGATTTCTAAGAGACAAAAGTATGTATATTACTACCCTTCATTATTTGTCTTTTTAAAATATACCTGAGTCAATGTGTACAAGTTGGTAAACGCAAGCTCTTCAGTTTAAGAAGGCAGAAGTCAAGGAGAATTTATCTAATTATTTGTTTATTTGGCTTCTGCATAACTTATTCAAATGTAACATCTCAGTTTCTTTGAATAAAATTATCAATGGTTTATGTCACTGTTTATGCACTTTTCCATGAATGCATTGCCTCACATCTTTGATGCTGTGGTTTGGTAATGCAGATGTAGATCTCACAGATACTTTATCTGCATGACAAATATGACTGTAAACTCAGTGACAATTCTGTTTCTTCTGTATTCAGTTAGCTGCTATGAATAGAGGGCTTGGGGAATGTCCATGCAGCTTTTACAGAAACAAAATTAGAACTGAAATGGATGTGATTTTCCCTGTTCATGTAATTTTCAACCACAAGACAACCATCGGCTTGTACACATTTTTGGGTACAATGACCCACACTTTGATATAACCTGTCAGAGCCTCAGTGACTTCAGCAGAGCTCAAAGTAACTTGAACTCCGAGGAAATTCAGCCCACTTTTCCTTAGGAGCTTTTGTAAATATTCCCCTGGGAAAGAAAAAGTAGTCTCAGCATTTTCCTTGAACACAGTCCCATGTGCTGCATCCCTTTCTGTTGCCTGTCATGTTAGTCATTCCCAAAGGTAATCAGGTGGTCTATGGGCATCTCACATTTTGTTCTGCATTTGGCCTGCACGCTGGTGGTGTTCTGCAGTACAATCTTGTGGCTTGCTGTGTACAGATTTGGGCTTGGCTTGTACTCACTGTGGTCTAAAGTCATGTAGGAAGGATTAGAACTAGAGTCTCAAGTAAGAAGACAGTTTAGAGCCCTATGGAGGTTTTCTCATGGAAGGGGAAAAACTCCTCCCACACAATCATCTCTAAAGAAGGGATTACCTGTTTTCATTTACCACTGAAACAAAACCAAGCCTCTTTGAGATGTTTTTGTGGCTAATGCACAGCTGATATTGTGAGAAATACTGTAAGCTGCAGCTAAATCCTCTTCTCAGCAATGCCTGTGTCAGGCTGAAAGGGCTGCTTTCTACTAAATGAGTAATCCAGTTTTACACCATCATAACTGAGGGCAGAATTTACCCAATGATTGAATGTCTTTGTCCCAGTGAAAATGCTATAAATATAGTCAAATCAAAGCAGCAAATGAGTGCTCCTCAGAGGCACACTAATTTATTTGCGTTAGAGCTGTCTTTCATATTAGACCAGTGTTCTGGAAAGCACTTGAGCATGCCCTTGTCCTATACTAGCTGAAGACAGTAAAGCAGGTAAAACACATGTTGAATTTCAAGCTGATGCCCCTGGTATTGTAATGCTTGTAGTGAAGACTTTTAATGAGCTTGTACCTGTGCTGCAGAGCAACAGAAATTAGGTAAATGTATTGGTTCGCTGCCTGCCCTCCACTCTGGCACAGTAACCTTTAGACTGAGCATCATGGGCCAATGCGGCTGCATACTGGTGGGTGCCAGCCATGGCAGGATCAGTGGAAGACCCTGGAGGCTGTGGGCAGGATGGTAGCATGGACCAGTTCTGCTCACATCTGTAACTGGGAGTGATTTGGTTTGGTTTATGGCACATTCAGCATGGTATTACTCTGCCCCATTAGAGAGTCTCTGTAAGCTCTGTAGTCTCTTTTCAAGACCCCATTCTCTGGACACCTGGGAAAGCAGTTGTTGCGAAAATGTGGCAAAAGCCATGTCCTTTATGTTTTCATACAGGACACACTATTTGACTGTGTAATGCAGAAAACTCTATGTCATACAGGATATTGGCAGCTCTTGCACTAATGTGTGGGAGTTGGAAGCTGTATTAAACTGATTATTCAGGTTCCATGGGCCAGTATTTTGATGCACAGCTGGGACAGGTACTCCTGATCTCATATAAAAAGGAGTTATTCCTCTGTGCTTTTAGTTTGGTTGCACAGAGTCGATATCCTTCCCTTGAGGTATCCTGCTGAGTGGGTACAGAAAAGAACTGCATCTAAAACTAGCATCAGAGTAGGGTTTTGGCAGTATTATGCTCCCTGCAGAGCATAACTCACAGCATGAGGATCATTCAGCTTTCTGTATCCAGCCTCTGAAAAACATTGACAAAGATCTGTGAGCCATGGATGTCCATACAGTTTGGGAGAAGTGGCTTTTTATAGAGTCATAGCCCAAACTCTTGGATGGAGTTTGCAGTCAATAATATCATGGTTCCTGTCTTCCCTATCACTGGAAACTGTTAGTGGAAGATATAACTCAGGAGTTATATATTCCATAGTGGAAGATAACCCAGGTACAACGGAGGCTAGAGATTGCAGTGGGTGAGTTATACAACTTTCCAGAGTCTGTAAAAATATCTAAAGGCATACCTATACCTCACATCTGAAAAATAAAATGCAATAAAGGTCTCTGTTCCTCTGCACTAAGCTTTTCCTTCTCCAGATCTCATTAACCTCTCTCTCTTCAGCTAACAATATATAGGGATTTGTAGATAAATTTAATTGTCCTTTTGCAACCCTACCTCTTTCCCAAAAGTGACCTTGACTCTTGTGAAGATGAGGAGCAAAGCACTATACTGCTCTGCAGACATGCTTGCTGTATAAGCAACATATTTACTTGAGACTATGTGTACTTTAAGTTTCCTGACAAGACTACTGAGATCAGAGATAAATCTTGCACATCATGCTGTTTGCAAAATATCTCAGAGTTATTAGAAATGTGCTGGAACAGCCATATTATACCTACAGAGTTTTGTTTCTAGGAAGTTAGTCCTGCTTGGAACAAGAACTTGCACTGACCGTTGTGTAGTAAATGACACATTTTTTCCAACCTCATACTTTGGGTTTCCCTTGACACCTCTGATATTTTCACAGGCTGTGACCTGTTTGCGTATCTCACGTGGAGGACTAGTTTTATTACAGATGTTAAAATGACATCATACAGACTAGGAAGTTTTGACACATGCTTCAGAATCAACCTTCGTAACATATCGCCATACCATCTTTTTCTAGCGTGCAGGTCGTAGCAACATATGGCTGTACATACCAGGGACACTCCTGGAACAGCACAGGACAACCACAGCGACTGACCCAAGATGATCCCTGGTGGAGTGTGGTGGCTGTGCTGAAATCCTACCACTTTGCTAGAACATCCTTTTCAAAACCTTCACAGCCTGACCCAAAGTTTTCTGGGAGTCTTTTCAGCATTTTGCGTCAACACATCTTGGTCTGATGGTGAATTAAATGTGTTTAGGTGAATGTGCAGTACGACCTTTGAGAAAAGTTAAAGTACCACAAGAGAACACCCATATCAGGATCAGTGAACTAACTGAACCGTAAGGAGTTACAGTAAAGCATGATTATTTCCACAGGAATGTTTCAAGGTAAGGAATTGACTCTGTGTTTCCATGCTAGGTTCAAAGAGGAAAAAATATCGTAACTGAATACAAACATTTGTAAATCAGACATCTCTTTTAAAAATTTCCTGACAGAAAATTGGCAAAATTCTACCTATATGGATTTTTGTATATAACAAAGTGCAATAAGATGAAACGTCTTAGGAACAGTGACAGGTTCCATGAAATATATCTGCAGAGATACATATATTTGCTTAGAAATCCATGGAATAAATCACTTTGGAGCTTTTGTATCTTTCTTTTTGTTCTATTTGGCTTTAGCACATACTCTCAGATGCTCAGAGAATGTTACCATATTGCTTTTGCATTAGGCTGCATCATGAAAAGAAAGGAAAGTACTGCTGAATCCAGAATACATTTTGAGCAGAAAATTCGTCTTTTTCCCCTTCACAGTAAGGAATTATGCCGAATTTTGAGGGTGTTTCAATGGCTTTAATGGAGCTGATGTGAAGGCAGAAGTAGAGTTTATGTATAGCAACTTAAACAGGGAGGGAGAGCAGCATGTGTGCGTTGGAGGGAAAAGGACAGAGCTACCCCGAAACATTGTAAATTAACATAGTGCGATGACATATGAAAAAAAGGGACCTTGTTAACGAACCAAATTGTTATTGCAGTGAATGTTTATTTTTAGAGTTACAGGAGGTATGTTTTAGAGGCTATTAGCCAAAAAAAAAAAACCCCAAGAAAAAAAAGGGGGAGGATTTCGTTCAACATCTGACCACATGCTTCTGCCCTGCAATGCGGGGAAACAAGGAGAGCATTGGGTTTCACAGATAGCACCACAGACAGCTATTAGGGCCTAATCCAGTGTCACATTTCTGCCCAGTGCTGGCTAACTACCAGCCCAATTTGCTGGCTGCTCTCTCCCTGTGTTTCTTCATTGTTTCAAGCCATGCAGAGACTTATCCTAATAATGGGTCAACCCTCAGCCAAATGTGTTCAATTGAAGGCCACCATGGGAGAATGGCAGGATATTGTCTTTCCAACAGCAAGTGAATTTCAGGCAGCTTAAGGCAGTATCCATTTCACTATAATGCTGGTTTATGTTACAGGCCTTTTCAAACTTCTAATTGCTCTGTACTGCTGACATTTATAGACATCCCCGACTTTAAATGAAAACACAACACTGAGGTCAGGAGGAGGTTCTGGGACAGCAGAGATCCCAGGTGAGGCCACGGGAGGAAATTACTTAAAAAATTCCAAATACCAAACATGTAGGGGTGGGGGAAGGAGGAGAAAGAGAAGAATAAAACCCAGAGGTGAGGGAAACCCTATTCACAGCCCCAAGGGTGTGGATGCTAATAGCAACTCTTACTTATCCATACATTCAAGGCTCAGAGTACAGCTAGTCCTCTTTCTCCTCAGTTTCTGCCCCCTAGGTATAAACATTTAAAAATATTTATTCATCTGGATATGTGACTCTGTTTTGGCCCAGCTCTTCATCTGTGTTACCTTGGTGGAATGTTTCAGTGACTTTATGTCAGCCAGAAACCCGGTCTCACTGGAATGACAAAGTGCTCTGCCTATTACAGAAAACTCCTGGAGGTTTTTCCATCCAGGCATCTTCATCCAAGTGCAACTGATTTAGCAAAGGCCGATGATAGGAAATATCATTACAAAGTCTGGACCTTGCTTTCCAACATACTGCATGACCTGTCTGAGGTGAAATCTGAGTTCAAGGGCCAAAGTGAAGAAACAAAATATGTCTCTCATACACTCAGGGATCTGTTAGAATGGTAAACTTTGTCTACTCACTTCACATTACCTCTGTGGTCTAAATGACGCCATTATTCCAGAGGAAAGATATCTTGCAAGGACAAAGGTGAAGGGATGCTACCGTGGTTTTGTGGAGTGTGATTTTTTCCCTTGTATCTACAACTGTTCTTACACATTTCCAGGGGAGCTGTAGCCTGGTCTGTGTTCCCCAGCTGCTTGGCATCCCTGGGGCTGAGCCAGGCAGGGCAGGGCAGCAGAAAGCAAGAGCTGTACCAGGAATGCACTTTCATCATTCAGCCTGTGCAAAAGATGCCTATACCTTCAAGGCAGCATCCTATTCTATGCATGGGAAGCTTGCATAAATGAGAAATGATGGGGAAGAATCTCTGCAGGGCCACAGGCCCATTACTGAGTGAAAAAGGTTGCAGCTCCTCTACAGGGCAGAGAAGCAGTGCACCATATCAGCAAAGCTCGCAGATTTCAGGAGCGTATGCAGGAGGAGAAGACATGACAGCTGGAGGAACCCCTTAGTTCTCTGTCATGAGTGGAACGGCTCCTCAAGCAGTCTTAGTAGGTCATCATTTTTTCCTGCTGAAGGATATACTGCTGCATCAAGAGGGTACGACCTCTTCTTGCGACTGAATGGAGAGATATTCAAGGGATACAAAAGGGACTGCAGAGATTATGACCTTGCCACTGTCACTAAGTGATGGTACCCTGGAAATTTATTCTTTCTCTGTCTTTGATTTAACAAACACAGACAGCCAAGGAATAAGACTGCAATCCACAGTTAGACTGGGAGAAAAGATTATACCAGGTTGGAAGGGGCTTTGAGCAACCTGGTTTAGTGGAGCATGTTCCTGTTCACAGCAGGGGCATTACTTTTTTCCTTGTATTAGTATCACCTTTTGAAAGACAGGATTGTGAACTGTGAAACTGTGGTGGAGGATACATGATATTGGACTAGAATTTGAACAGTAAACCCAGATTACTATTCTAGAACTGGACAGAATTAAAATAATCTTATATCAATTGTGTGACAAAGTTGTTAAAGGGCAATGTAGACAGATGAAAAATTGTTAAACACATTGTTAAAAATGTGTTAAAAATTTCAAGTATGTAATGTTTTAGTTGAAATGCAATTAAATGTATATATAATTCTATATTTCCATGATTACAGATTGATATTATGAATGAAAATTTATAATGCTTATATAGCAACAAAAAAAATCTTCTGCACACAGTCAACTGTGTGCAGATTTCAAAGTTCCCATATTTTGTCCTGCCCATAGACACACTTCTACACCTTTCCTGGTGTCTTGCAAATTATCTTGTATAAGTGCACCAACTATTACACAAGATATTCAATAGCTGCTTGGTTACAGGTTAGAGTGCTTCAGGCCAGTTATTTAGGTTGCTAATGATGATAATGATTCAAATGGACCTCCAGTGACTTTCAGGAGGAGACAAGTGACAAAACATTTTTAAAATCCTGTGGCAAGTATCTTAGTGGGTTTGATTCAGTTGCTTGTACGCAGGTATTCAGTATCACTCCAGAGACCTCGTGATATCTGAGAGAGGGTATCTGCCATACAGAACTGGCAGATATAAATAGGACCTCCAAGAGAATGACACATTTCTGGACTAACCACTTGAATATTTTTATGATAAAAGTAGGAGAGACGAGGGGATACTCTCCTATGGTTAGGATAACTGAGCTCTGGGCATCTGACACTGTTTATAGATTTGACCTCTTCTTGTTGTAGCAAGTATAAATTTGAAATTATCAACCTCAAAGCAATTTCTGATAAAGAAATGAGGCTTTCATTGTGTAGGAAGAGGTTCACTTACTTTTCTTCCTCGTAGAAAGAGGCATGGGTGCCACATAACCAGACAGTAAAATTCAGAAGCAGTGATTCACTCACTTCAGTGAGAAGATGTTAATCTGCCACTCTAAAGGAAAAGGCCTGTCAAGATTCTTGTTCCTGAAATTTTTGCAATTGTATAGAATTATGAAACAGAATATCCCTAGACCTGTTGCAGGACTAGGCAATGAAAAACTCAAACTCCTTTTACTCGATGTTTGCCTTGATTTTGAAAATACAGATCAAGTTTTAAATAACATACTATTAATACAGTGAAGTTTAAAATCTCAGTGAAGTTTAGGACCTTATAAAGGAATCCTCTATATTTGTGTCTGTTCCTCTCTCCAGGCACCAGTAGAAGATACACTTTCTGCCTGATCCATCTCCTTGTCCGACACTGTATGGGAAACTGGAGAGCTGGAGAGAGGGAAAGGAGACAGAGGTCTCTTGCAAGTGGATTCATGCTATATCCCATCTTTGATTTTATTTTTTTTTCCCAGAGTGGTGACAACCTGAATCTGTGTTATTAATAGATCCAATAACTGCAGACAAACTCACCCGTTATTTTATTTTATTTTTGTGAGAGATGATATTTCCTTTAAAAATTGTCCAACTAAAGTTTGTTGCTGGAGTATAAATTACATTTTCTATTTCCTCTCTTTCCTCTTAATTTCTGCCAAGTGACAACACTGTTTCAGGAGGGAAAATGTCAGTGTCCTAATGAGATGTGCCAATTCTCTTAAAGCTTTGTAGGTTTTTATTTGTTGGTTTTGTCCCTTTCTGATTCTAGCTGTTCATGAAGAAAAGGTCTCTTCTAAACAATGTTTAACATAAAGATATTTATGAATGGGAAATCTATTTCTAATACAATTCCTTGTTCTTACACTATCATTTCTGAGCAGAAACTCTGACCTATGGTTCCACTGTTTTCAGATTTCAGCTTGTTAAAGGGAGTATTCGGTATGCAGCACAATGTTCAGCCAACATTTCATTACATTTTGGGATCCAATTACTCATGCAGAGGGTGGTGGGGGTTTTTTTGTAACTTGGTGTAAGTTTCCTTTTCCTGGGGAGGTTTTATTTTAATTCCCTTCAGTCTGCAATCTCCTACAAGTATTTAGTGATATTTTTTAAGCTGTGGCAGAGCTACAAAATAAATATATTTTTTTTCTTCTTAAAAAAAAAATCTGGAAAAGGACCAAATCCAGATGAAATGCATCTCCAAGATTTTTGAGTGAAAGCAACATTAAAGGATATCTAATTAGACCTACAGTAATAACATCACCATCCTTGTTATGGGACATATATATGTCTAAAAGCTTGTGATCTGCTGAGTTAGGAAGTTAGCAAGCTGGAGGGTCTACCACAATTTCTGAGCACCCAATCAGCTACACCACATATTACACACACCATGGAAATTATAACCTTCTCTATAGCTTTTGTGTAATCAATTTGGAATGACCAGATTTGCTCTCAAAACAAGACTTCCAGGATACAAAACCCACAGATCTGAACAAAACCACAGCTCCCTATATGCAAACTATCACATTTTTATATAGTACAGTGAATCTAAAGAATTTGAAACAAGATGCAGAAAATCTGAAATGCCAGAAATCTAGTTGTGCTGTTTGCTTATGACCACAGAAAATTACTCTAGATGTCCTACACAGCCTATAACCTTTTAAAGAACATTTAATGGGTACATAGGAATTGTCATCTACGAATTCAGGCATATAGCTTCACCAAATCCTAATATTGCATCTCTTCTGCTTGTTGTTGCTTGGCTTCTGAATTCCAACGCAATCTTTAAAGAATAAACTTCCTTATTCTCTGAAATGTTCATCTGTGCTTGTGAATTTTAAGTAACATCTGTTCTTAAGAATTTCAATTACTTTGATCAGCATTGATGTAAATTGTTGGGTTGAGCT
>WEIS01009345.1:372-15955 GCA_013389965.1 Todus mexicanus | reverse complement strand
TTCCTGGTGATATGCCATATGATGCTGCAACACCTGCTTTGTTCCAGGGTATAATTGCACCCTGTCGCTTCTCTAGGTGCTAACATTGCATGCTTGTGTTGAGTTAATGCTTCTTTTCAGAAGTCTGTATACAATACACATTGTCCTTGTGTCCAAGCAGCTATATCTATGAGGCTGCTAAATTGTCAAAAGATCTGCTAAGTGTTTTAGCCATTTCTTTAAATATTATCCATGAACTACCAAAAGAAACCTTTTTGTATTCTACACCTAGGTGGGATTTATGTCAATCCGATGTAAACAAGTCACACACATGCACTTATTTTGTCTTTAAATGTCAAGGTATTTCTCCAGAAAAGAACAGCAGGAGTTGTGTTTTTTAAAAGAGAATTAGGTTGATCAAAATGTTTATGCCTGGCTCTTTGCTTTTTGTAGTTTCTTTATTTTTTGGTTACAAAATAGCAAATTAAGTAGATGCTGAAATCAGTACAAGACTGCAATTTTGATGAGATCAAATGGCTTCAAAGCTCTCTGTTTTTCTTTATAGCAGTGGTAGCACTGAATTGTGAAATTGTTTTTTAAGACTGAAGTTCCACTGGATAGTGTTGTGTTACAATAAAAATAAGATAAAATAGTAAATAGTCTGCAGTTTGAGAAGATCTTGTTTAAAATTGATTTATTACTTTAAAATTGGATCCCCAAATTGTAGAACCTTGATAACAGCCTCTGATTTTAACTAAGGCTGTTTTTAGCATAAGAAAGGGATCTTTAAAAATTTGTTGACTTACTTAATTAGAGATGTTTAATAATAGTATCACTAAAATAATATTACTGATATATGGATTGATTCTACCTTTGTGATTCATTCTTAGAAAGGACTTGAGGGCTCTTCTCAGTGTGCAGGACTTGTCCTGGAATGGGGGACAAAACCACCTTTGTGATGTCTGATTATGATTTAGGACACTTACTGGGGGAAGAAAAAGGTTAAAAAGCAGAGCAATTGATGGAGCTAGGTATGTATTTTCTCCTACTGTTTCCAAGTTCAGCAAAGTGTTGTGCAACACTTCTCTTTTGTTTGCATTGTGGAAAACACTTGACTACCCTGCAGAGTTTAGTGTCACTGAACAATGCAGAGGGAGATGCCAAGGCTGGTTCATCCCCTGAGGAGTCACTGGAATGTGATTTGTATTTTTGAGGATTGCTTGGAGCTAATGATGTCTGGTGCACCTCTGTGGAAAAACAGTGTTTATCTAGGTAACTGCATCATTGCTGCTGTAAAGTCAAAATTTTGTTTGGGAGTCACCTAAGGTGGTTTGTTCATTTATTCAGAGGGAGTAGTATAAAGGTACATGTAAGCAGACACTAGCCATTTATTTGAAATGATCATTTGATTTGTAGAATTTGAATATAATAAATTTTTGTATTTTTTTAGGCTGTTACTTCCTTGACTTTGTCATCTCTGTTTTCATCTTAATGTCAGTCCTTAACAGTATATATGCAGGTTATAATTGTGTTCTTCTGTGAGTTTGGTGGAGAAGTATATGCACAAATAATTTTGTTGGTGCTCATAAGAGCATATCCATGTACCGATATGCATTGGAATATAGAGGAATATTGCTTGCATGCTCAAAATTGTGGAGATTTTTGCTTCACAGGTGTTCACTGTCTCAGACACAGAAGAGTGGATGTTAAGACCTGCTCACCTGCAAACGTTGTGCTTATCTCGTGAAGTAGAGAGGGCTCTTGACACAGAAAGGCATTATAAAGTATATTGGAATACTGTGTAATTTTTCAGTGAGCTAAAAATCTGCTTGGGAAAGGACTGTTTAATATCAAGAATGGGGTATTGCTGCTTAAACTTTCAATAGATATCAGAATTTGGGGTGGAGTGTGCTTTTGGAAAGGAGTATAACCTCACTTTGAAGCTTCCTCCTTGTAGGTGCTACGCTGTTGTAAATTTAACTGACCCTAGGAGTATTGGTCTCTGAGAGCATATAAGAATAGGATTTATGGTTCTGAGTTAATAAAATATGCTGATGCCGCTGTAAGCCCTATTTAGATAGACAGCAGTAATCTCTGTTGAGCAGTATGAAACCGTCTGTCTCTAAGTAGTGGAAACCTAATAGTTCACAGCAAGGTTGTACCACATCCGGAGATGAGAAAAATGTGTCTGAAGTCAGAGGAGTTTTAGCTGCATGGTTTTATTTTCTTGTGTAATTGTGTTCTTTCTTCTTTGCTAATATTATACATGATGTCAAGTAAACAAGATACCCTGTGCACAAAGGAAAAGGTGCGTTTTGAAGTTCATACCATACCATATTTTTGCTGGCTTTAGCACAAAGAACAAAATTCTTCCAAATCTACAAGGTGAATCTGAAGTATGTGGAACTGGTGTTAAAGGTGAAATATGCTGTATGTCCATAAAAGCCCCCCATTCCATTCAATAAGATACGTTAAGAAGGCTAAGTTAACAAACTGCCACATTGTGTGCTTTGTACAATGTAAAAATGCCGTTTACAAGTTTTTATCTTTCATAGAAGGAGTTGATAGAATCATATAGTTGGAAAGATAACTTTGAATTTGTAATTTTTCTATTGTGTTTGAAATATTTGACATTTAAGTACATGGTCGTATTTACATATGTTGCATTTTCATTACAGCTAATCCTCTTGAAACTTGGTTGGCAGATGCCTTAAGCAGTTCTGTAAAATTGGGGCAGATACAGTATTCTGCAACCTTGGAATCTAATTGCAAATAAAGAACATTTTATCATTGTATTTTTCAACTTTTTAAGATTCTCACTTATGAAATTTAAAAGAGACATGCTGTGTGTAAACAACAAGGAAACAGACTTTAGTAGGGAGATTAATATCTGAAAATTCGCTGCCTGACACCTTATTTTAACATAAAATACAATAATCTAGATTTTATATGCTGCAAGCATAAAGATTACCTCTGTATGCTACTTAATATATTAAGTAAACAAATCTGTGTGAAGAAACCATACTATGTGCATTGTGAGGCATGTGTCTTTTTACAACAGGCAACAGTTTATATTATGACTAAATGATTACTTTATAATTTGAAAGGAGAGTAGAATAAGAAATAATTTCATTGACAAGTAATTTGTTTTTTTATAGCCCACAAATATATGGTGTCCATATGTGCTGAGGTGTTGGTTTTTGTTTTGGGGCTTTTAAAAAAAAAATACACTCAGCATTTTCTCACCACCATTTCCTATCTTTTGAGTTATTCAGTTGGTGAAAAGTACAGCTAAGCGTAACTGAACATGTTTTGTTCTGTAAGTGAAATAGATAACTTAATAAAAGCTCTTAAATTCACACAATTCAACATCAATAGTCACTGAATTTAAACAGTCCAAAATACAAGAAAAAACCACAGCTATCTAACTGCGTAATGTGTGCTTTATGACGTATTTAATGTAAAACTTGTCCTTCAATATGGATTTGATTTTTTTTTTAACTGACATTGCATTACGTTTAGAAGAGCATCCAACAATTCCTTCTCTCTTAAAAATAAAATTTAGAAAAAAATGGTTCTTGCAGTCTCATGATTCATCTTAAGAGTGACTGGATTTGGCCATTCAAACATGGGGTACTGCCCTGATGCCCCTTTACTGGAACATTGCTCTTCCTGGCTTGCCACACAGGGGAAAGCCACAGGCTCTGCTGGGAGCTCCACCTTAGGTAGCAATTACATCTCATTTCCATGTTTAAAGTTAGGCAGGATGAATCTGATTTTAGTGTTGCATAACAGTGAGTAAGGATGGTCCAAACCTAATTTATTTGACCAGGCCTTCCAGTTTACCATTTAGCTCTGGGTCCACATCTTGTTAATCCCTTTGTCTCTGTTCTGAATCTTTTAATGTAAATAATTCCCCTGAGATACCTGTTTTCCCTGGCAAGAATATAAATGGCTCTCCAAGTTGCTCACATGATCGCTTTTCAGTACATGTGTTTTTACAAACATTTCACACCTTTTTTTTTTCTGGTAAGTTGCTGCTTGGTGGCAGCGATTCACGTTAAAGTGTCTGATGGCTGTGTTGAGCCAGCTCTGTTTTCCTTACAAAGCTTATCTCCCTTTTGAAAAGCACAGAATACAGTGGGAGTTTATTCCTGTAAGTTTATTTACCAGATTTCTCTGTGCTTCTTATGTGTTGGCAGTTTCAGCTGCATTGAGGTCCCAAATCTGCTTTTCATGGTCTCCTGAAGGAGGGGAGGGAGGATTCCCTGACAATCCTGGTGGTGTTTTAAAATTAGCCTTGATGAATGTACTTGTTACTGCTTTGTCAGCCAAACCCCAAGACACAATATCTGATCCCATAATATGTAATTCATTTAAATACCACCAAGATAAAGAGCAGTAGGCCACGGACGGAAGCATGAACGCTCAGTTCCCACAGTGGCTGTATTAGGGAGAGTCGTGCGGGGCTTCAGGAAGATGGCAGGAGTCCACCCTCACGCCTAAGTGCCAATAAGGTGTGTAAAGCTTATTTTCCCCATCTCTGTCGCTCTCAGACATAACCATGGCAGTGTTGTGCAGGGAACCATCTTACAGCTTTCTGCAGGGCAGGAGAGGGGTGATTTCCCACCCCAGTGCCTGATGCTGCACATGGTGGCATGGGTGGCACGGGCATTCTCACCATGCTGAGGTGGCCCTGCCAGCCCGGGTTGTGGCACCTGCTGGAGCGAAGGGCGACAGATAACGAGCAGGCAATTAAATAGCTTAGTAAAAGAAGACACAGAGTTAATGCCGCGTGCTGCTCATCTTCAATTTTCATAAACCCATACATAGGATCCAGTGAATCGGGAAGTAGGATGAAGGTTATCGCAATTTTGAGGCAAACACTTAAATGGCTAATCTGTTTCTAAATGGTTATATTTTTAATCTCAAGCCTCTTTACATGGCTGAGCTGTTTTGTTTTTTTTTTTTCCCTAACTTGACTTTGTTTTATAGGGGAATATTTCTGATCAAATTGCTTAAGCTCTGACTTGTCATGTAAATACGTTCCGTCAAGTATATAATACACATTTAAAAATTTGTCTAAATATTTATGCTCTTGAGGGGATCACTGTAACTCTCAACACAGTTACAACCTAGCAAGTAAATAAATTGCACTTCTTTTTTTTTTTTTTTCAAGTCTGCATTGGCTTTACACAAAATTGTAACTGTTTGAAGGATCCCTTGAATCTCCTAAAATTCGACAAGATAGTTTTATTACTCACTTGAGAAAAAAATACCTCCTGTCTTCTAGCGCATGCAATTATATATTTGCATATATATATATATAAAATAAAATGTTTCTCCTCTAAAAACTAAAGAACAAAACATGAAATGAATGAATTTAAATGTGCCACCACATTTAAAATTACCATTAGAAATGCTGGGAAGCACATTTGCTGTTATTTTAAAATTGCTTCCAGTAAGAGCTCCATGGATTCTTGTTTTCTTATTTTAGTAATTTTCCTGCCTGGATTACAGGGATAAGATCTATGGTGTTCTGAGAGGTTTTGTTTGTTCGTTTGTTTTGGGTTTTTTAAATAAAAAAGTTCTGTGAAATTCAGTGAAGAAAGATGAGTAATTTTCATTAATTTTCAGGTAACCAGTTGTATTTTTCCACACTTGTATGAGAAGGAAAATTTTTAAGTCTGAAATTTAGCATGTAGTTGGTTTGTAATCAGTAAGAGTTTTAATAGCTGTGATTGGTACAAGATTGTTGTAATGTTAAACACCTCAGGAACTGTTCACCATTAAAAAAAGATCTTGAAGTTTAAACTGGTGGAAGTCTGTTTTGGATGCTAGTCTATTTGAGTCATAATAAATTGTGTTATCCTTTCTTTTTACTTTGTATAGTAATAAAGTAGATCCAGAGAAAGTAAATCTGTGATTTTAACATCTTTTGACAAGCACATTAGACTGTAGAAAGAGCATCCAACTTGGGGCTCGGGGCATATGGTGCTACCTTCTGCTAGCATAGCTCCAGAACAAGTCACTGTGTTCACCAAGGGGTCATATTCAGACTCTCAGGTTCCTTCCTCCGATCTGGGGTAAAAAACGCAGTTCTTTTCATATGGAAAAATCAGAACATAAATCACAACCCTCACTTCCCTGCGATATCTTCATTGTGCAGAGAACACAGAGATGCTCTGAAATGTTTTGCTATCGGTCATGTTTTTTGTCAAGGCATTCAAGAAAGGCTTCAGAGAAGTTAAACTGAACAAAAATTGTGCTGGTTCATAATCCACAAGCTAAACAATGCTGTAGCACTGTAAATCCTCAAATTAGCCTATGTAAATATTTATAGCTCTTTTTTAATTCTGAAAAGAGATATAATGCTATTTTAAAAGAATAGATGTTTATATGATGATGTGAAATTATTGAGGCATTTCAAACTTATGTACATTCAAAGTATTATTTAAATGTTTGTTTTGTGAATAAGTAGCAACTCCCACAGATTTACTTTCACATCTTCCTAGATTGTCTTATTTTATTTAGATTTAAAGACTGGTGCTTGTAATAGATAATCCAAGTGTTGTGTGTCTTGGGAATTCAACATATGGATGGGGTTACGGAAGGCATTAGTTATATGAGATTTGTTGACCAGCTTTTAATTCAGATTGTCATTTTTAACACACGGTGGTGCAGATGGTAAAGTTTTGACTGTCCGTCAGAGCCCCGATACCTTAGGGACAGCTGTTGCTGATAAATCTCTTTTACATGCTTTAGGTCAAGAGTAGTCAAACCTGTTAGAGCACCTGCTTCTACATATGCAAATCTGTTGTTTTGTCATTTCATTAAACAAGGAAAGGTAGTGGTCTCTTGTGGCCATAAGTAAGCCTGGAACACAGCCTGTACGAAATGAAATGTAGCAAAAAGACAACTGTGGTTTCTGCAAGTATAGCCATGGGATGCTGCTTCTGTTTGGGGGCTTTGTTTCTGGAAGACTGCCTGTAATTTGGAAGGAGGGTAGAAAGACAAGAATGTGTTTGGAGGCAAGAAGAAAAGGGAAGGTGTTTGCTGTCATTGACTGTAGGATAGTTGTGAAGTTTGACATGCCCAGAAGCTAGCGGGTGCCATGTGGGGCTCCCCTACACTGCATACCTCCGTTTTCATCATCTGGTGAGCCTGCAGCATGAATTCCAGGCACTGGAGCATACAACATGTCTACTTCGGTTTGGAGCTGATTGATCCACGGTACGGAACATGCTTGTGGGATCTTCCCTTGCTATAGAAGAACATAAATGATTGAAACGCTTTCTTAAGAAAGAAAAGTATCATTTGTTTATGTACTTTGGTGCCTAGCAAAAGAAATGCCTGTCAAACAGCAGCACGCTGTGAGAGCTGATGGTTTACTGCACAAGGTTACGTGTGGGTTGTGGAAACTTTTACGCTGTTTATATTTGTTTAATCTATCAGATATAGAGAGAGTTTAAATCATGAGGAGGAAACTTCTTTATTTATTGTACTTTGCAAGTAAGGCTGTGCCGTGTAATAGAAATGGCACTTAAGGATTGTTTTTTTAAGCAAACTGACAGAAGATTTTATCCTGCACTGCCATAGATTGCTGTGGGGGAGAAAGGGAAATAGGAAAATTGATGAACAAATGTTGCATGCTGTCATTTTAGATTATGTTGTTCTGCCATGAAGTTGTTGATAATTTTTTTAAAGATACTGTAAAATTCTGCTGTTGCGGAAAGGACCATAGTAGCGCTGTCGACTGTGTTAATTATTTCATTCCAAAGCTAATTTGTCAAGAGTATCTTAATCAAGCCACCAGCAAAAATGCTTTTTGAGCATTTTGTGGAGAAAAAGGATTCCGCCCCAACCTTTCAACCTTGTCAGCTGAGTTTTCCCATTCTGACACTAGGCATTATTTTTGCAAAGGTTGGAAGTTTAACTCTTCAAGGAACCAGATATCATTTTTATTGGGATATTAATTCTGGTAGGTGCTAATCTCATCAAGATTTGCAGACATTTTCCTTCATAGGCCATTCTGATTTGTAGCTTTTTCTTTTCACAGCAGTATTAAATACCAAACCTTCTCTGATATGGAAGTTCATTAGAGATATGTCTTTGATGGCAGCCCTTTCAGGGCTTCAGTTTCAAATACCTTGATGTAAAGCTTAAGAAGCCATTGTGTTGTAAGCCCTCCTTGATGTGTCTTATTTAGATCTGCATAGTAAATCAAGGAAAGTAAATAACAAGGCAGCAGATGGAAGCATGGAGATAAGGCCAGTGAACAATTGTATTTGTATTTTGTTATGATGTTGACAGGAGCTAAAATTCACTAATCTAGTTCAACTGATCTGCATTTCAAAGAAATCTCATTTAGCAGCAACTTGAAGGTTTGGAGGATAAAGTTCTTTTATTGCAGCTTTTATTGCATTCTTTGCTAATTTATCTGGTCAAGATTTAGCCTTGCTTACTTAAAGCAGCAAGCATGTTACAAGGAGTCTTAAATACTACGAAAGCATTAACGTCTAGACTATGGACTGGAGGTAATTACATATCCAGCAGTGAATAGACTATGTTTAGGAAATACTGTTGTCCAAATGGAATTGCAAGAGCTATATAGATAAGCTATTTTCTCCATTTTTTTCTAAGTGGGTTCTTTTAATCATTTATTTATTTATTTATTTTTAAATTGCGAGAAAAGTGCGCACTTAAGCAAATCTAAATTTATTAAATATGAAAAATAGAATTTCTCGAACTGTGAATTCAATCATACCATGCTTTGCTGCTCTATTTACAAACCGATAGCTCATATTAGAGTTTCACTTAATGATTACCCTGCTGTATCTATTAGGCAACACTATTAAAAGGTGAGCAATAGTTTCATAGAATGATGGACCACAATTGTTTTTGTGTGTTCTCTAAATGATGTAGACAATGTGTATGTAAGCTATGTAGTTTGTATTAGCTAAAGTCAACCATATCATCTGGAAAAAATGTGATAAATATATTGTACAAATCAAATATGATTAAAATGAAGAGCGATATAAAGTAGAATTTAGGGTCCCTTTTGGGAATTTAATTTTTTTGTTAATCTTAAGGCCAAAACTCAGCATTTTACTTTGATTTAGTTTTCACTTTTTAATATAAATGCTGACTATGGGCTGTTTAGAGGCTTGATCACAAGTGTGTGCGTACCTACGGTATAGCAAAGCATGCCAGACTGGTGTACTTCCACTCTAATAATGGGACCCAGTTCACTAGGACATGTAAATCAAAACCAGCAGCTACTTCATTTTAATGCTATAGTCCTTGATGCCCTTTTGCAGCCCATCCTTGTTGTAGAGCCCACACCTGTGCACGAAGAACTGCACTTCCATCTCGTTTGTAGTGTGGGTCTTTGCACTTCTTCATAGTGCATCTTCTTAGACTGGAGAGGAGCGGAGAGGGAGGCAGCTTGGAATGACAGCACTTGGTAGGCTGCAGCTTTTGACCGCTGGAGTCCATAGGCTAATCAGATCATGGGATGGTAAATACTTCTTTGGTAGCAGTACTGGCTTAAGCATCTTTTGGTTCCTTGTCCTTGTTGCTATACCTGTGGAGATGCTCAGGTGGGCAGCTTTGCAAGGTGGACTCCATATGGTTGGAAACAGCTTTTGTTTTGTTGGGTTACTTTCAATCTAGACTAGTTCCCCAGCACAGTTGACCGTGTAATTCCACACATAGTTGCCTTAGCACAGCTCAGTGACCGGTGTTGGGGAGAGGGAGGTGGTGCTGGAGCTACCTCTGCCACTGGAAGAAGTGCTCTCCAGTCTACACCGCAACACGCACAGGGTGAGCTTTCTCAGCAATGTAAGCCTAGCCACATCATGAGTCTGTGGTCTCACCTTTATCTGGGCTGTATCTTCCTACTCCTCTCCTGCCCTGAAAGGGATGTCCCTGTTTTAGTCAAAAGTTGATCACTTGTTTTGCAGGACTGTTTTCAAATAATTGAACTCCTTGATCTGTGTCACCTTGCAATTGCACAAATGTCCAGCTTAGCACAAGGAAGGAGTGGGAGTCTGCAGCTGGAGCTGAAGAAGAAGGTGAGGGAAGTTAGGGATACTTCAGTCCCTGTTTAGAGTGGCTTACATCAATCTTTGGTTGCATCCGCTCTGGAAATCTTGCCTTTACCCCCCAGGCCACTGTATGCTCTGCATGTGGGAAATGAAGTAAACAACACAAATACCAATTACTAATACGGGTGGTGTGCACTGCTTTGTGAAAAAAACATATACCAGCCAATATAATTATGGCAGTAAAATAAATCAAACTCTCTTAGAAAACTCCACAGTGTATCTGAATGTTTAATTATATCTCCCAATCTGGCAAAGTTCAGAAGGGAAATTTTGGATTTGAAGATGTTCCAGGGATGTCATCCTACTTGCAGCACCTAGGAGCAAACAAGTAGGTCCACAAGAGCAAGTCCCTTCAGATACAGCAGTGTTTAGTTTTAGATTACGTCTTCCTTCTTTTGAATAACAATTAAATTATCTTCTCAAATAAAACATATGCTCCTACTGGCCTGCCATGGCCTCTGGAGTTTTATCAATTGTAGTCTGTTTTTCAAACCTCATGCCCTTGTACCTTTGGCTTCAGTATCGCTGGCCCTTGCTTCATCCAGTCTAAGCCCTTCCTGCATCCTGGCATTGCCTAAGGTGACAAGGAGCCGTCCTGGCTGTCACTGAATGCTCGCCTCTTGTGCTCCTGTCCCTGCTGGCTCCATGCACGAGTTATGTTCCTCACAGGGCTGTGGGAAGGGATCATTTTCAGCAAAAGGGAGAGTGAGGAACAAAATAAAGAGGAAAAGGAGAAATAGAGGAAAGAAAATGCCAAATGAAGTTTTATTCAATTTCTTGCATCTCTTCCTCTACATAAAACCTTTTGAACCCCACCCTTCCAGTCTAGAAGTGCTGCAGCACTGTAGCAGTGTGTTAACAAGTGATCTTCTCTTGGGTGACAGGAATCAAAAGCGTTTAGAAATGAGGTGGATTAAAAATCCAAACTTGAATTCCTGCGATGGTCATGTCAGTGTTAGTGTTGTTTGGAGAGCCCTGACTGCTGAATTGTGTGTGATGCTTCATGTCTGGAATCACACTGAACTGCTCAGCATTTGTCTCTTCAGACCCCGCTGTGTGTCCCTGTGTTGACTGACAGTCTAATGTTAGAAAGAGAAGGGCAGATAAAGCTGGAAGGAATATCGGAGAAAGGAGGTGGCCCTCTTCCCTCTGGGGATTGCTGGAGAAAAATATTCCCAGAAATATTTGCCACAAGAAGTACTATGCAAGTTTGCCACTATCTATTTAATCTCCCCAAGCCTGGATGTTGATCTAGCAATAGCTCACCAACTACTCCATCTGATTTTCCCAAATCCAGCATTATATCTCTGTTGGCAGATGGCCTGATAAAGCTAGTTAGCCTGTGTCTTCTCTCATGTCTTGTATGTACATTTACTTTGCGATGGTAGATAGCTGGCCATGAAAGGAATTGTTAAGACATAGGTCTTACCTTTGTTTTCATGACAGTTCATCCTTCTACGATTTAGTTTAAGGTTGTATTTCTGGTCAATATATTTTAAATAAATATTGAATGAATCTGCAAGAGGAATGAGGAATATGACTCTTAATGTTGATCCAAATCCAAAAGATTTGAAAAGTTCAGTGTACAATTTATGAGAGGACTAGATTTTAAAATACTAGAAATTCTAACAGGTGTTTTCAGGTCCTGCAGGAGATTTATATCAAAATATAGGAAGAATTATTGGTTATCGCATTGGGACCAATGCATGGGCTCTAGTAGTTGAAGACCATTTTACCTATAGAAAAATGATTTGTCCTGTCTTTCTCTTTTCATTACATAATAGAAAGGAAGTAGTAATAACTCTAATGTTTTCTGAAGGTTTTGTTTTTGTTTTTGTTTTTTTTTATTGTGGCGTAATACACTTCCTTAAATTGCAGACAAACTTAACAGCTTCATCCAGCTTAACAGCACAACATTTAGGGAAGTTTTCAGTATAACACCTTTACTTCTTTAATTATTTACATTGTGATTGATCTCTTGTTTACTCCTTATGTTGTTTCCAGATTAGGACACTGATACCAGATAATAGCTGGAAGGGGCTTTTGCACAGATATATTCGTGTCCTTTGTCTATTTTAATACGTATTTCTTAACAGAAGCTTCAGCATTTACTAGCAAAGCAGTGATTGTTTCTATGAGTTTATGTTTTTGTGAGATAAGATTTCTGGGCAAAGGCTTTTAGATAAACACGATCCTAAAGACACAAGATTGTAATCCTATATTAGGCTGACTATATGAGAGTAAATATTATCCAGTCTTAAACCAAAACTCGAATCCAGTCCTTGATTATTTATATGCTGTGACTTCAGGCCAAATCCTGCACTAGTCATTTACTTTGTTTCACCCAGAAGACTGTAAGTATTTAAAGTAAAATTATTAGGATGCTTATGTACAAAAATGAAATTTTACAGCATGTTTAATCAGGGACCCAAGCCATTGGGATTTTTGTAAGTAAGATACATAATCCTAAAACAATTGAGAAACTTGCTTGAATACTCCTCAAATACTTTTTCTCTAATGCATTTTTCTGTAACATACTCTAAAAATATGTTACAGTTATGGAATAAACTATTTTATCAGTGCTTATTTGAGATGGCTCTATTATGCAGCTGTGGCTTTATGAATTGCCCCAAAAGTCCCATAACAGTAATGCTAATAAGATCACGTTACCATGTATAGCTTTTGCTTTGTGTCTTTGGTAACTTAGGGAAATGGTGTGAGCTTTCACACAAGTGTAGGTTTTAATACCTCGCATTAATATATGTGTACTCTGGAATATGTTTGTGTCTTCTATCACTGTGCTGTTTCAGAAATCAAAAGCATAAACTAAGAAATTCTTGTAAAAATTTCTTCATAAATCTTTGATACAAGTGGATTTCCACCAGGGATATAATTGAATTAGGGAATATATGTAATAAATTTCTAAGGCAGGCATGAATGCTTGTTTAACCTTCAGATGGGATTATATTACAAGCGATTGAAAAGAAAGCATTCTTAGTTTACACAATTTTTCGGGTAACTGTTGATTCCCAGTGCTTGTAACTGAGGTAATTGCATATCAACTTTTCGCCCTTTACGTGCACTTGTGTGAGAAAGCCAAGATCATATTCACTGGAAGATTTTGTAAACTTTTTAATTGTAACTTGAAGCCACGTACAGAAAGAATGAGAACCATGGCTTTTCTTTGGCAATCAGTAGATAGCTGTCTTCTAATACCTGTTCTCATGTTGCTCTTTCTCAGCACTGAAGTAGTGGAGATGATAATTCTGAATTGTTGTTATTGCTACTATAAAATTGTTTTTAAAGAGGTTTATTCTGCAGTAGTATTTTACCTGCTGTAGTCCACTACCTGGAGTCCACTTCTCTAAATTTTGCCATTTTTGTGAGCAGCTTATTTTTGCTCATAAATCAGTTCTAAGACATTTGGTTCTTGTTTGCTACAGCTTGCTTTTATTTATAGTTTGTATCACAGTGACATGGAGGATATCAAACAAAACTTGGATTCCTTTTGAGCTGGACGGATTATATTCCTACCCTTGAGATTTTACATTGTAAACAGAGAAGTTGCACAAATGATGGAAAGAAGAGGTGGCCTAAGATGTTGCTATAGGCCAGTAGTACATGGGACTTTGATCATTAGAGTGTTGTACAGTGAATTTTTCATCCTCAGTGTGGCCATTTCAGCTACAGAAGCAAACAGAACAGCAAACATTGTAGCAGCCACTTCTCCTGCAGTGTAGAAGTGATGAGGGGAAATTGATGGAACAGTAAACATACTTTGATCTGATATATGAAGCTGACCAAAAAAAGTATCTGTAATTCAATTTCCTTACTGTAGGGTCTAAAAATAATATTAATAAATAGGTCTGTGCATAGTTGTAGTGGAAACTTTCAGATTTCTGGGTGAAACGTTAGGGTATTAATTTGTGAATTTTTCAAAAGGGACTTTGATTGCATACTGATGTCTGAACAAAGTTATTTTTGTCCTGTTATGTTTTTCTGTGCTAGTACAGGCTGCTTTTTCGTATAATGTGCCAGTGCGTAAGTCTGCTTATAGGGATATTCGGTTCACAGGGACAAAGATCAGTATCTAGAAAGACAGGAGAATGGACTGCTTATATTCATTTAGTGCACCTGGTGGATATGGACAGAATTAATTAACATAGTTTTTGCTCAAAAGTGACATGCCAGTCCATGGCAGCAAAAAGTGTTTGTTCCTGATGACAGTCATTCACTTGCTTCTGGTTCAGAAGACTTCCCTGAAGGAATTTTAATTGATCTGCACTTACCCAAAATAAATCAGAAACACTGCTGTATCCTAGAGATTAAAGCAAAAGAGAAGATATTGGAATACAGAGTATATGATTTTTAAGGGTTTTCTTTGAGATGAAACTTGGGACATGGAGATGCTGACCTGCATTTATATAGTGTTGAACTGAGTGGGAACATTTGGATGAAGTTACAAACACATGAGACCAGCAAACAACTTGAGAAGCAAAACATTGCTTTGTAGACCTGTGCCCTTGCTGCTTTGGGACTGTGCACTGGAGAGAAGAAGACTATTGCTACTTTACAGTAAGACTTTGCTACCTCATTTGATTTTGATTTTTTTTTTTTCCTGTGGGGATGCTATTTTGGAGAAGTCAATCAAATTTATTAAGTATGCACTAAAGTACAGAGAACCATGGGACTTCACTTTCCAGTTCAAAAGGATCCAGCCTGTGCTTCAAACACAATTAAGACTTGCCTCCCTGTGTATCTAATGCAGTAATTCTGGTTCTTGTGTAGTAAATTTATCAGTGTAAAATGTATATGAGAATTTGCTTAATTAGCACTAGCATAACTGAATATACAAAGAGATAGGATTGGTCATCTACGTTCAGACCAATGGTTCGCCTAGGCCACCATCTGTCTCCAGTGAAGGCTCTCTTTCAAGTGTACCTCTACTCTCTCTTTTGACTCATTAAAACTCCTTGTATCAACAACATCCTTGAGAAGAAGTCCACAGTTCTGTTAACAATTCTGTGGAGAAGAAACTCCTGCGTTTTCTTTTGAACTTGAGTTTTACTGGGCACTTCCTTCAAGGAGTAGGGAACAGATGAGGTCGGTGCAACCTCTTCATCTTCTTCAGGCTTTTGTAGTCTTCTGTTATGCCATCTCTTACATTGTCTCTTTTCCAGTCTGGGTAGTATTGGTGTACTGCATTGTTCCTCATGGAAACCATTCTAAGCCTTTGATCATGTCCATTTTCTTCTCTGAACCTTTGCAATTAGTTCTGTGCTGAACACCAAAGGAGAGCACGCTTTCCAAGCGGTTTAATATGGTGGAAAATGATGTGTTATACTTTGTTATTTATTCCTTTCCTAATAATTAATATCCAATATATGGATTTGACTCTTGATGGAGTGGTGAGTTTTAAGTTTTCATGGAACTATCCCTTATAAACTCCAGGTCTCACTTTCTGAGCAGTAAAATGTAGTGCAGTAGAGAGTTGT
>WEIS01009321.1:0-11977 GCA_013389965.1 Todus mexicanus | reverse complement strand
CCCCGCCTGGCGGCTATTCCCAGGGGTCAGGGGGCTCCGAAGGGTCTGGGGGCGACGCAGCTTCGCCCCTTCCCCCCCTGATGGCGCAGCTGCGCGCGTGACGCGACCGTCGATCTCTGGGAGCCCCATTCGCGCGACCGCGAGGGCGGGTGAACCTTGGGGCCGGGACCCCCTCCAACCGCCCCCAGTGACCCCCATGTCGCCCTCACCCCCAGCGGCTTCTCCTGTCTGAGCCGCGACGGTGAGACCAAGTCTGTGCGGATGCCGGGCCGGCAGGTGAGCGCCTGGGGCAAGAGCTGGGCGTGCCCCGGCAGCGGCTCTGCGCTCCCTGGTTCACCGCGGTGAGGATCCAGCTGACGCGGGACGGACGTCCCGGGAACGTCCAGTGCACGGTCTGCAGCGAGATCTTCGGCGCCGTGGGGCTGGGGCGAGACCCCCCCGCTGCATAGAGGGACCCCCACCGCACGGCGCCGCCCCCCCTGGTCCGTGTGCCCCTCCCCGGGGGGGGGTCGGGGGCTTTCTAAGAGGGTTTAGGGGTGCAGGGGGAGGAGTGGGAAGGATTTGGGGTGCTGAGGGGGTTGTTGGGATGCACAGGGAGTGCAGGGGAGGAGGATGTTACTAAAGTAACCCAAGACTAATTAACATGGTAAAAATCACACCGCCAGGAGAACTCACAGGAAGACCAGAGAGCAAAAGGTGACCAATGAGCTGTGCAGCTTTTCTGTGTTGCAAACTGAATAAAACTCTACAGCTCCCCTGAAGGGGTGTGTGAGCTTTGTGGACCATCGCCTGGCACCCTTTTCTGCAAAGAACTGGAATAAAACAAATACCTTGACTCTGTGTGTCAATTGTTTTTTGCACACCTGGTAACGAACCCAGGTTTTGGACAACAATACTACCAAACCCTGACTCTTAAACCATCCAAAGGGACATGGCAACACCACCAAATTTGACCTGTAAAAGCACCACAAGGTGCAATACCGCACACCTCCACTTGTTCCACCTCACACCAGATCACCAAAATATCATGTCCTATCATAAAATCTCCACCGTGGTGCTGCAGTACCACCCTACCACCAGAAGACCTCCTTTGCAATAGTGCAATGTCACTGATCCCCTCTCTGGAAACCACTTAGACATCCTTGACGTTCCACTCAGAAGCAGTCAGGAGATATGCCCTGCTGCTGCTCCCTGCCCACAGGCAATTCCCCTGTGACAGGTCATTTCTGCACAGGCACAAAGTCACAGCAATTTAAGTGGGAAGGAAACGTGACTGTCCCTAGTACATATTAGAATAGCAATGAATGGTTGTAAAACCTCTGAGTGTGTTCTATGAAGTTGTCTTTGCCCCTTTACTCAATTGTGTTTGTGACATTTCACAGTCTATGTATGTAGTGTTTGCCACCTTTCATGCTTCAACGCTCTCCCTGGAACTTGTTGTCTTAAAGAAACCAGACGGTTGGGAGGCCAAGTATGATGGTGGACATGGAGCAGGGTTGTTAGAAGGAGCTTGTGTGTGAGACAGTTCTGATACAAGAGCAGCATTTTTACACACAACAGTTGGAGTAACTTTTCCTGGTGCTCACATTGTCTGCTTCACCTGTTTCCAGTGTGGCTGGCAAATGGGATTTACAGGTGTCTTGGACTCTTTGGACTCTTTGACATCTCTTTTCTCTCCTCAGCTGTGGACAATTCCTGGAGGACTTTTATCTCCAAGGAATGGATGCCAGTGAGTGAGCACAAGAGAACCACAATCTGCTGGAGGCACAGTTCTGCGGCACAGTCACCTTCCCCAATATCAATACAGGCTGGGAGATGAAGTGATTGAGAGCAGCCTTGTGGAAAAAGACTTGTGGGTACTGGTGAATGCAAAGCTGGACATGAGCTGACAATGTGTTCTCACACCCCAGAAGATCAACCATATCCTGGGCTGCATCAAAGGAAGCATGTCCAGCAGATCGAGGGAGCTAGTTCTCCTCTTCTGCTCTGCTCTTGTGAGACCTTACCTGGAGTATTGTGTCCAGCACCTCTGGATTACTCAGCGCAAGAAAGACATGGACTTGTTGGAGTGGGTCCAGAGGAGGGCCACAAAAATGATCAGTGGGATGGAACACCTCTCCTATGAGCACAGGCTGAGAGAGTTGGGGTTGTTTGGCTTGGAGAAGGCTCCATGGAGACCTCATTGTAGCCTTTCAGTTCTTAAGAAAGAGGGGACAATCATTTTAGCAGGGCCTGTTGCAACAGGACAAGGGGTAATGGTTTTAAATTGAAAGAGGGGAGATTTAGACTAGATATAAGGAAGACTTTTTTTTACAGTGAGGGTGCTGAAACACACAGGTTCCTCATCCCTGGAAGCATTCCAGGTCAGATTGGACAGGGCTCTGAGCAACCTGATCTAGTTAAAGATGTCCCTGCTCACTGCAGAGTGTTTGGACTAGATGACCTTTAAAGGTCCCTTTCAACTCAAAACGTTCTGTCATTCTATGAAGTTCCACCACAACCAGCACACTGGGTCTGGCAAAACTGACTGGGTGGTTAGGTGCAATTTTACCAGTGTGGGTGGTAACAACTCTCACTGTGCGTTCAATGATAGGAGACAAAGATCTTAAATATTTCCTAGGTGTGTTAATTTTCAAGTATGCAAGGCTTTGGTCTAAAAAGCAGAGTAGAACCATGACACTTGTAAGACAAATGATGGCAGGGCTGCCGAGAATTATAGCTCTGAGGCTAAGATAAGAAGGAGGGAGCACATCAGTAAAACAGAGCCCACTCTGAGCAGCAGGGAACCTGATGGGAAGTTTGTCACTCAAGTGAATCGTCTGATGTTAACATCATGGTGATTTAACTACTACTTTTCTGGGACATAGAAGAAATCATTTGATGTGTGAAGGTTGATTCTTATAGGGTAAAGACCCATCAGGTTATTTTCAGGGCTGATGGGACAGACCAAAGAGACTCCTGAGAGATTTGCAACAGATGTCAAGCTGTAAGTACTGCAGGGTACGATGTCAGCCTGATCCGCACCTCAGGAGTAGTTCCTGGTGAGCATCATATTAAGCAACACTGGATTCAGACTCCACAGCCCTTCCTACTGCTAATAGCAATTAGTGTTCTCTTCCTAATAAATTATGGGTTTTAAACGTTACCTCCAAGTGCTGGGGTGAAGGTGCAGAGCCCTTTTCACCTCTGAGTGAAGAAGGGGCATGCCGAAGGACCTTGCCATGGTTGGTGTGGTGGCTGCACAGATTCCAGCTTCTTCTGGTTGATGGACAGCTAGGGTGGTGACCAGATTTAATTTAAAACATGCAAACACGCAAATTCTGTTTGGAAGTATTGTCTGATAAGGCTATAGCCAACTCATGATGTGTATAACATCTCAGGGTTTTATGCATTGTGAACTAACCAAAGGTCAGTTGTGTGATACGGGTGTGTCGCTCACTGAGCACAAAACACAAGCCTGAAAGATTGAACTCCATGTTTAATTACTTACTAAGATTAAGTATTTTTGATGATATGGTCAAAGGTTTGTCCAGAGATAGATGAGGAAAGCTTTATGATCATTTATCATGCATTCTTACTTGACAGATAAGCCATGACAGACATAGCCTTGAAGACAGTAAGATAAAAAATAATTTATTAGGGTAGGATTTTGTTAGCGAGTTTTGTACTTCTGTAGGTGCAGGTTTCAAGCCCTGCAGCAGTACAGGAGGCCTGGGTTCCTCTGATCCCCTTGGGAGCCCTGCAGTGACAAAGCTGACGGAATGGCAGAGTCTGCACTGCCTTGCACTGATGAAATCTCTAATCTTATCACTGAGGAATCATGTTCCTACACTTTCTTTTATTACTAATTTTAATGTAAATAGCTCTGTACTGTCTTAATAGAAGATAATCAAGCATCTCAGCAGCTAGGAGGGCTGATACCACAGTTCCAGCAGCCTTACTAGTAGATGTGCTCTAAGAGATAAAACTTCATAATGAAATTAAGTAACTCCAGGCCATGTACCGAAACTGTATAAAGGCAGGCTGAATACCTTTCACAGCTGTGGCTTTTCTTTAGTTTACTCCATGTCTGAAGACAGGAACAACTGTACGTTGACCCACTCAGAAATGATCTTAAGGATACTTGTGCCCACAACAAAACAAATAAATATATAAATAAATCAAATTGGGTTTTAACAGTAGTGCAAATGTCTGTGAGAACAACACAATTATAGTTTTTTATCTGTTGTTTATGTTTCATTTTGTTTCAGCATGAGTACCAGTCATGCTGAGAGCGATAGCTGCCTCAGACTGACTCCTGTGCAAATTCTCGATTTTTTCCTCACTTGCATGGGAGTAGCCCAGATCTAACACTACCAACAGTCTGCTGAGGTTTCTGGGCCAGACTGCAGACAGGCTCCCTGAATGAGGTATCAGTATTTTTGCATCTATTTGGTCCTACATGCACCTTCTCAAATGCTACTGGGACCATGCAATGGTCTTCACTGGCTGCTAGGGTGCTTTTAAGTCTTGTATAAACAGAGTGCAAGGTTAATTATGATCAAATTACTGATAAAGAACATGATCCCAGGAGTGTGACTTCTGAATGGTAAGATACTTACCCACCTCATGTTACAGCCAGATAAAAAGGCTGGCCTTATGATGTTCTGACCCAGACAGCTCTTGCAGTCAGCCCTGGTATTTTGCTAATTACTGATGAGTCTTGCTAGGAAAATGATAGCATAAAGCTCACACTTTTAGCTCAACTTAGTGGCATGGTTTAGCTGATGCGGTAGTATTAGGCTGGACTTGATGATCTCAGAGGTCTTTTCCAGCCTTAATTATTCTGCGATTCTGTGATTCTGTTAATGTGTGCTCTTCTGCATCCCTCTGCCAAGGAGAACAATTGTGACTGCATGGGTTCATGCTCTTGTCAAAGTGCTGGCAAAGCCCTGCTACAGGATGGCGCCTAGCATGCTGGCCAAGTGCAGGCAGTCCCGTTGAACTTCAGCATGGCCCAGGGCCTAGTTGACCTCATCTTCAGGGTTACTGGACTCAAAAGCCGTAGCAGTCCTGGCAAGCAAAACCATGTCAGGATGCAGCAAATGGGAGAAGCAGCGTGTCCATCATTGGTGCTGCTCCAGAGGTCAGTGCAGCTTCTGGAGCAGGCCCAGCTGGGCAGAGAGTATGTGTTAAGAAGCAATGCCCCTGCCCCATATAACGAAGGCTGCCTCAGCTTTGGTTTCCTCCACAGCATCAAACATCAGCTGTGAAAACCCCGCTCTGATGGACTCAGTACAGCTCTTGCATTAATGTAGGTATTTGGAACTGAAGAAAAACATACCAAGGTAGTACCCATCTGCAGGCCACTGAGAGAGAAGACTTCACAACCAGCTGTGCCTTGACCGACACACCATGCTGGTATTCAGCACATTCTGCCAACTCTCCCAGACTCAGCCATCACTACGAGCCTCTGGCAGATAGAGGTGCTATACTTCATTTGAATCTCACTGCTACTGATGCAGGTAGTTTGACGTGGCTCCCGACAAGGTGCCGCGCTGCAGCGCACTTATGACTTGTTCAGCTAAAAGAAAAAAAGGTGGAAGCTGTGGCTTTTCCTGGCCCTGCCCTCCTCACGAAGCCCTCTGGCTTCCCCAGTGCGCAGGGAGAGGGTGGAGACTCCCTGGGGTGACAGAGTGTGGGGAACCCAGCTCCTGGTTCGCTGCAGTTTTGCAGTACATGGGATGACACAGGTGGGACTGTCCTGCCCTGCAAGCTCAGCTAGCTGTCCGGTCTGCATTCCTACACACCGCGATTTACTCTTCCCTGGCTCCTGCTTCTCTTCCACCGCGTGTCTCAGCTCTTCAGCAGCCCTGCTGTGCTGACCCAGACCTGTTGCTGGTAAGTGCGTTGGTAGCAGCAGTTTAGCACTTTTATTGAGACAGATTTAATTCGGTGTAGTGGCTTGCCTCCTCATCCACAAATTGCTTACTCTGCCATCGCTAAGGAATTAGATTCATCAGCTGGTTTTCTCCAACAGCCAAAGAAACCACAGTGAAATGCTTGCCTACCTTTTACCAGCTTTTCAAGGGATTTTGCTGAGAAATTTGGCAAGAAATTCATGAAAATATATGGGCATTTATAAATGGGCAATGAAGGCTTCAAGACTTAAAGTAAAATCAGTAAAAAGGTGAAAAGTTAGAGTATTTTGCAGGAACTACCGTACTCAGAGTTTGGCCATGCGTGTTAATGCACTGCAGCTATCGTGTGCAAGCGCCTGCACACAGCGCGCTGATTGCTCAGTGCCCAATTAACACACAGAGCTCTTTTCACAGAAGGTAGGTTACAAATCCCTAGTAAATTGGTTGGCAATTAATGTACAGATTGCCTGAATCTCATTATCCTTATTTCCTCAAATGGCTTTAACTTCCTACGCGTGTTCTTGAGAAAGAGGACTGTATGGTCCTGGGCTGTACTGCCCTCTTTGCACACCCATGTCCAGTCTCTCACCAGTCTAGACCCCTGTAAATACATACTCCTGAAGAGCAAGAAAAAGGTATGCTTACAACTGCTGTGAATTTATATGTATCCAAAGTCTAAAATCCACATCTGTAGTACATACTGTACTGTTTCAGCTTGCAGGCTGCAAGACTAAACTTTGTACCCATTAAAAAGAAGAGAAATAATATCTCAATTATTTCTCTGGCAGGTTCAAGTATTCAGAAAATAGAAAACAGGCTATTTTTTTTTCTTACAGGATTTGAGCCAGCTTCTTTTAGAAAGCTGCTGAAAGCTGCTTGTCTCTGTAAAAGTCTTCCTCCTTAAGTAATTTCAATGCTTATTCTCTATAGAGAAAAAATATTTTGAATAGCTGCCTGGATTTAAAAAAACTCTATTAAAATGCACTTTGAATTTTGCCATTCACAATTTTACTATCGGCCCTATAGCAGTGTTTTTTCTCTTTGAATGGCAAATCTCCCTCATGTCAAAAGCTGTGCAGGAAGACTATCAGGAATGAATATTACTTAGCTTTTTATATAGACAATATATCTTAAGGCATACAAATAGATTTGCTGAAATCGTTTAAAAGACCCCAAGTATGGTATTGCTGTGGTTTAAGCAGGTGTAAGTCAATAGAATTTTGTTGGGTTTTTATGTTTTTGTTTAGTGCCCCTGTGCCCCTGTGTATATAAGGGAAATGAGACTTATTACTTTACAAGTCGCAAAGAATACACGGGAAAGTGACTGTACTGAGTTTCAGTTTCTGTGCATCAAAAGAGTGGGCATATAGATTTCATCATCGCTTTTAAGAAAGTAGCTTCATTTTGTCATTAATAGAAGATTAAATCTCAGGATCCAGTACTTGATCCAGTACAAAATTTTCTGGGACTAAATGTCTCTAAAGAAAAGAGATATTTTCTATTAGGCTTGAACTCAAATTGATGCTGAAATCAGCAGCAATAAAAATATTTTAGAAAGATTCATGAAAAAAAACACTTAATAAAGTTCCCAAAGAGTTAATAAATTTTCTATTTAGCTGATGCAAAAATAATGTATTATACACAGCGTTTATAAAGATAGGAAACACTTTATCGTTTTAACAAATATTTCTGAATACAACAGGCAGTACAGATTGTCGTTGAATCTCCTGCTCATTTCTGATTGAAGGAAGATATCTGTAAGCCATTTGCAATGAATTCTAGGAAACTTCATGTATAAAATTTTAGTTTGCGTAGAAATTGATTTGATTAACATACATTGTGGTTGTTTCTTTGTCCTGCACATGCTGACTTAAAATGTTTCATGGCTGTATGTCATTAAACACAATAAATAAGTTTTTAAACAAGGATTAAAGCAATATTTAAGAAGTCCCTTCCTAAAGAGCATTTGTATAGAGCTGACAATTATATTAGCTGTAAAGTAGCACGGTCCTGTATCCTTATGGCAAAGCTTATTGCTAGAGCAGAAATGTGACATTGGTTTATAAAACACCAAATTATTTATCTTGCTGGAAGTACTTTATCACAGTGAAAAAAGATTCCCCAAAAAAGAAAAGCAAATCAAAAGCCTAACTCTAGCACAAAGGCATTATTTCTGCTGCTAGCACTTGATCTTCTCTCAGCACACTGTTTAGCTGAGGTCTGAATCACCACACTTGGCAGTTTCCACAAGTCATCCAGGCAAAGCCGTGGCTGCCCCGATCTTGCGTTGGTGATAGTCTTCTGTCTTCTGAAGAATTCTGCACTCACGTCATGCTGGTGGTTATCCAACAGTTCAAGGGATTTTGTAATGTCTGTCTATGGTGTTGACTCCACACTTGCATGTTTGATACCTTGCTTGGCATGCTAGTAAACATCTGCCCAATGTATGGTGAGATTTTTAGTGAAGAGTTCCCACTGTGGTTCTGAAAGCACATCTCTACTTTACTAAAGCATCCTTTCAAATGGCAATGATTGATGTCCAGCCAGATTAGCCCAGAAACTACCATATAAATATCCTAATAAAATTAGGTGCCCTCCTCCGTGTACAGAAGTCTTCACCGGCACAAGTAGAGAAGAATGTAGGCAGTTTATCAATGAAAGGCCTCCAGACTTTGAATATTGCACGTTTAATGTTCAACTTACTCAAAATCCATTTTGGCTTAAATTAAAGCCAGTACAATTATAATTGTATTTGGACCACAGTTTCTTGTAATTGAGGAAAATCGGACTAAGATTATTGATTACTAAAACATTAAGACCTTATATTTTTGCCAGCACAGAAAACTGCAATTTTGTTAGAAGAGGCAACCTGGGGCTAGGTTTGGGATAGCATCACTGAGAAACAGACAAACCAGCCTTTACATGCAGATAGGCCTGTTGCTGAAAGTAGAGCTTCTAGCGGTTTCACTGTGCTGATAGTCGCCAAGGAGAGTTCAGTTGTCTGTCAAGCAACCTTAGCCAACAGACAAGATAAGGCCTTGGGGTTTTTGTGTGACCATATGGCTGCATTAGATTAAATGTCTTTTTTGACTGTTTTCAAATTTGTTCAGTGTGTCTGACCTGGTCTCGTAATTTCCCTTCTTCCTTGCTGCAAGCAGTATAACTATGCTAAGGTACAGGACTCATCATCACAGAGCTCCCTGCTGCTCATCTCCCTGCTCATTTCCCATGAATTACTGCGTTACTAACATCTCCCCTAGTGACAAAGTAATTAGACTCTGATGAGTCAACACAATACATAAAGAGAGGCCAGATCCTGCCTCCCACCTAAATGACCTGGTGCTGCTTAAGATACACTAAGGGGACAAAGGTCTGCATCCACAAGGGACAGCTGAGGGTTCCCCTATGGTGCAGGTAGATGGCTCACAGACAGGTTAATTATTCCACAACTACCTTCTAGTTTTCACATGGAAGCAAATCCAAGGAAGAGAATTACTTGGCAGCAGTGTCAATTTCCGTGTTCCTCTAGCTTTCATAAAATTATTTTGGTTTAAAAATAGAAGAAGAATTTTTTTATTTTGTTACCATTGTGCAGGAGTGCTAGAGGTAGGAGGAGTATCTTAGTATCTTTATTTTCAAATCACACCTTTATAAGAGTATCAAATGGGCACATTCAAAACTAGAAAGATGTCTGATGAAGCAGATGGGCAGAAGGTGAAGTACTAGTGGATCTCAATAATTTTGATTTGACCTTTTGGTGAGTCACATGTTTCACCTGTCGTTTCTAATAAGTGTACAATTAATATTCAGACCTTTCTGCCAGAGGCAGTCTTCCAAAAAGAGCATAACGTCATGCTAGTGCCCACTGTGAGAGGCAGCTACCTCCTCGTACTGGGAGAACAGATGCAGTTGGTGCTCCTGTCCAGGTGCTGCCTCAGGGTATTGCCAGTGGGGCCTCTGTGAGCAAGGACCCAAGGTTGCCCCGTGCCAGGGACAGCCAGCACCAGTGGACTCACTGCTGGCCAAAGCTGAATGTGTCAGCGATGCTGGTAGAGCCTCTCTTAAAACCTATTTAAGCAAGAGTAGCAGATGCTGTAGAGCAGCTGTGAGAGAGGAGTGAGAAAATGTGGGAGAAACAGCCCTGCAGACACCAGGGCCAGTGAAGAAGGAGCGGCGGGGAGGAGGTGCTCCAAGCGCTGGAGCAGAGATTCCTCTGAGAAGGCAGCTTTGTGGACAGCCAAGGTCAACCCCCTACAACAGGCCATCAGGGTGGAGGGAGACTTCTATCTTCCTGACACTGCATGTAGTGTGAAGCAATATGGCAGACCCAGCTCCCCATCAGCTGTGTCATCTCAAGGTCTGAGCCCACAGGACCCAAACTAAACTTGCAGTCTGAAAGAAAGACCTAGATGCACATTTGCAAGGCCCACAGTATGTCCAGTGCTGAACACTGAACCCAATAGACACATCTTTCCTCTCCATACCTAATCAAATGATACCACCTTTATTTTTTTTATTTTTTTTTTTTAGGAAAAATGGCAGGAGGCCAGCCACATCTAAGTATTCAGATGTCAGACTCGAACACAAATGGCATCCCCACCCCCAGCAGAAAGCAGTCCTTTCCAGACTTAGCCAGCAGGGCAGGAAGTGTACTAACTTTCCACAACATCTGCTACCATGTGAAGATGAAGACTGGGTTCATGTGTTGTCAAAAAACAACTCATAAAGAAGTTTTGAGAGATGTCAAGTATGTATTTAAACATCTCTTTAGAGTATGTGTATGTTTTATTTCTATCCGGACAGTTTTGTTCATATATGTATGTATGTATGTATGTTTGTTTTGTGTTTGCTATAAACAGCGCTTAAGCTTTCTCCTAGGCCCCAGTGGTCCCCAGTCATTAGAGTTGAGCTGCTGGGCACCATTTCACCCAGCCCCAGGGTGGGACATCTTGTCTGTCCTCTATCAGCACTGGGGCACACGAGCCAGCTGTGGTCATTTTACACTATCTGGCAAGTCTCTAGTTAAAGTCTCACAGTCATCGCTGTGCCGTGGTATTCAACTGAGATACCAACAGTCTGTCCTCGTTGCTTGCATCTCCTTCTCTAAGGTGGCCTTTGGGAAGGTTGATTTTGAGGGTTTTAACTAAAAATGTTTAAGATAGTAATATAAACAAAGATTAAGTTAACCTTGACAACATGTAAAGTTTCCTTTTTTTTTTCCAACATTCAGGAGTACTGTAGTAAATGAATCATGTAATTATGGCCTTTGTTCAATAATCTGTGCATAAAGTTTGCCCATTCACAGTTCAGTAATTAACTTCAGCAACAGACAATTGCACAACATGCCATTCCAAGTAACCCATGACTTTCATCTCCCTAACTCCAATTTCCATCATAAATATTAATTCTTTTATGGAGCTCTGTCTGTCCTACCCTTTGCCCATGTGCTTTCCATACCCCCTAAGTGGTAGCTCTTACAATCTTTCCTACTCTCCTCAAGAGCCATATGTTATGGTAACTCAGTTGACTGACATAGGTCATTTGCAACAATGTGAGCAGAAGGTCCCTCCTGTGGTTTATTGTAAAAGTCCAACATATATCACACATTATGCTTTTCCTTTTAGAAAATGCATCATCTGTATTTGTTTTGTTACGTATTGATTTTTTTTGATGTTAAAATAAGGAGCAATGTACAATAACATATGTGTAATGTGTATGCTTCTTAGTCTGTGGTACCATGAATTTCCACAATAAGATACTGAAGGAAACCAATAGGCATCAGGAGGATCAAAACTAGACCTAGGTTACATGTCATTAGACCCCACGAACAGCTGTACTGGGTCAGACCCACAGTCAAGTATGCAGATTACTTACACCTGGATTGCTGATAACAACCAGCACCAGAATGCAGTTCAAGATAAACCTGGTGTCGTAACATACAGACACACATTTATATGTGGAGCATGTTTCATGTGTACAACAAAGCTTGTTGAGAGCAGATTTTAGGGGCTAGTCAGGAAAAAGAGCAGTGATCTCTTCACGTGCTCCAGGCAGCAGTATTCACAGAATCACAGAAT
>WEIS01009312.1:0-17140 GCA_013389965.1 Todus mexicanus | reverse complement strand
TTCCCTGTGTCTATTAGTATGTTCTGAATCAGAGAAAAAATAGCTTTTTCCTTTTTTGTAATACACAAGATGAAAATGAGGGGGTTTGCCTTCTACAACAGCAACTGTAAATATGAGCTAGAAGCTCCATTGTTTTCTGTGTCTCTTTCAACACAGAACTTCTTCAGCAAGAGACACGGAAATATCCATACATGCCTGCTGCAGGCTCTGATCCCAAGCAGCAGCATTCCCCCTTGCACATTTCTGTCGATTTGTACAGTCTGAATTTTATCTCTAAAGGGCATCTTTCCTTAGGGGAATGTGTGTGTGTTTGTTTAGGGAGATGGACCTCATGGGCAAAGATTTTGCAGTGTTTTCTATTGATACAAGCATGAACAAGAGTTCATGTCTTCCTCTGAACTAATTACTCTTCTTTAGTGTTGGCATCCTTCATACGCCTGCAGCCCATTGTCACAGCAAGGCACGCTGCACATACTTTTCTATACTTTTCTGTACACATGAAGCAATTATTCTTGGCAGCAACTGATTTCTCTTGCTGTTGCTTTTTTTCTGTACCCCCAAAGCCTGCACCGATGTTCAGAGTAAAATGACACTCTGTAGGTGTCAGGGTAGATGCATCAACCCACAAGGGAGAATTTCTACACTGGGACTGTAGTGGTGGTGTCCTCTTCACTACACTCACTTTTTGGGAGTCGTGGTGGTGGGGAAAGCTAAAGACCTATTTGTAAAATTGTTTGAGTACTTTTTCTTTTAAACATAAACCAAAGACCAGAACATCCAAGTCTTCCAGTGCACTACGTTCCAGGCTACAGCTGATTTTGATGAACTTCAGAGTACCCAAACCTGGTCACATACAGCTAGTGAGGTCATGATTATATTTCAGTATCTCTGTGTGCCTTGTAAATATTGTCTGTTCTACTGCCCTCATTAAGGAGGACAGATGGGGAATTTGTTTAGGTTTCTGCTGTGGTTATGTTAAAGCTTTTAAGTTTATAGAGAGTGTTTCACAGGAATCTTTTTGCATGTCTGTTTATACTGCTATTTGATACTCTGATTCAGTGGGGACCAGTCTGGTGGCTCTGCATTGGTTTGACATCTTTGTGACCCTAGCTGTACTATATTCTGCAGAAAAGCCCTCTGTGTAACCCTTAAGTGTGGACATGAGCAGTGGAGCAGGTCAGGCAGTTGGGCTCTCAATTGGGCAGGTTTTTTAAACTAAGGTATTTACCTGACCTGAAAGCAGTTTATTACGAGTTTCTTTCTCCTGATCACACATTGTTGCTTATACGCATCATTTGTGTTTTAAGGGCACCAATTTTCTTTCCTTCTTCTTTCTTTCTTTTTTTTTTTTTTTTTTTTAGGGNTTTTTTTTTTTTTTTGAAGGAATGCAGGAAACAATTAAGAGAAGGAGGAGGAAACAGCAACACTGTCAGGGTTGCCAAGGATCCATTTTTTCTGTATAGTGTCTATTAATTACACTGCTCCTTTTATTAATCCTTTGGCACCTGTTAATTATTCTACAATTTTGGCTAGCAGCTGGAAAGCCACTTTGAAGCATTAAGCATATTGTTATTTAGTTACTAGAATATTCAATGCATTGAACTGAAAGTATGTAGTGAGACAGGGGAAAAAAGCCCTTCACCCTAAGCCACATTTAGAGCAGCAAGCAGTAAAAATATTTGCTTTGGAAGGATCTTTGTGGAACAAAACTGACTGACGCACATACAGGCAAAATAAAATAAAAGCTGCATAAGACAAAGGGACTGTGAGAGGTGGCCAGAATGTCAGATTAATGACTGTGAGACTAATCCTGGTCCCAATGAAATGAGTGCTTAAATTCCCACTGATTTTCGTGGGATCTGGCCTGGCCTCTCTCTGGTTGATGGGCTTTTCCCAGCCTCCTCTTTGCTCTTCTCTGACGTCAGGGTCACTTAAACTTCATTCCTCCCTCTTAGTGTCCTTTACATACTTGCCTTTTCGTCTTAAGCTGCCTTTCGCCGTATATTTCATTTTCTGCCTGGGTAGCTAATTGTGTCCTAATCAAAACCAACCCACTAAAAAAACCCCAAAACAAACAAACAAAAATTAAGCCAGCACAGCGGACCTGCTTGCTGTGACTGTTTGCACTATTTAATCTTCTTGATCTTTCATCTTTTTCTTCCACCGTGGGCTTTTCTTGTACATTTGTATTGTGAGCTATGCAGGGCAGGGCCCATCTGCTTCCTCTGTTCAGCAGTGCCCCCTGGTCATTCAATTCATAACTCATCATAATCTACTGACAGGCTGACTGGACTGTGGAAATCCCAGCCAACCATCCTGTCAGCCTTAGTGACCATTATTTCAGTCGACCCTGGTGAAGTGACTGGGCCTGCTTCTTCATGATTGTGAGTTATATCCAGTTGTTAGGCAGATGGGATGAAAATCATGAGCCAGGGAGACATCGATTATGTGGCTTCTTCCACAGGTAGCCTCAGGTGCTCATCTGAATTTAACTCACCTACTCCAGCCTGCCTCCTGCATGTTTCTTACAGTGAATCTTGGGCCAGCTTCAAAGCAGTCCTACAGAGAGACAATTTGGATGGGTAGGAAGCACCGCCTTAGATTCACTCTTGCGCCATGTTTGGACACAATATAGATGCTGATATTTTACTTTAAAGAGCTTTATCTGAAATATGTTGGACTAGGAAGAATGAAACCTCATTACCGCTCTGTGGCCTTTGGATCAGGTTTTCTGTCATGGTCTTTTTTCATCATGTGCAAGAGACTGAGCCCCTTGTCACTGGGTTTTCATCAGGGTAGCTCAGAGCCACTTCAGTTGGCACCCTTGATGTAAGCAGCTGGCGAGTTGAACCCTAAATCTGTTAGCTCCTTACTGCTGCCTGCCGCCTGTGGCAGAGGCATCCAGGTCAAGTGTGAAAAAACTTGTCATAAGGGGCCAGTGCCATGAGCTGGTGTCTGCTTCTAGAGAGAGCATTTTAGAGTCAAGTGATTTCTTTGTTGGTTTCTTTATTTAATGTACGTAGTTGTTACCCAGACGTAATCAGCAGAGTAGTTTCCTGCACCAACAGTCCCCAGTGGAATTGTGTGGAGAGATGAGATCCTTCCTGCCCTGGTGGGAACTTGCAAAGTAGTCGTGAGGTGGGAGGGCAGGAGACCTGTGCTTCAGGGTGTGGAGAGCCAGCAGCATGGGAGTCCCAGCGGTACTAAGCCAGTCTTTTACCTTCCTGGAAAGCTTCACCTTGGGGTTTTAAATCTTCAAAATACGACTCACTTCTATTCAGAGGATTGCTTTAATCTGGGATTCAAGGCGATCCCTGGTGGAATTCCCCTATAAAGTGTGGGGAGGAATAAGAAGCAAAAGCAGCAGGACATTTATGGTATTGCTGGGTTTGAAGCATTTTTAGCTTTGTCTTAAAGGGACGCTGTCAAGATCAGTGAACCTAAAATTAGCTTGCTTTTCTCTTTTCATCCCAAGTGCATCTGTTTGGGTTTTTTATTTGTGTTACGCTATAAATCCTTCCATGTTATATTTTAATTTTATTATTTTTAAATAAAATAAGTGTAAAGGACTGAGTGTTCATAAATAGCCCTACAATTAAAGAAAACCCAGAAGAGAAACTCCGTGTAAGCCGTGACTAACAATACCACAATAACAAACCATTGTGCGGTGAGCGCCTTGCAACAAAACACAACTGTCATAGAACACCCTGCAGAAACAACATAGCATGCATACAATGTCCAGTCCCCTAATAAAAACAGAGCTGAGCTTCTGGCTGTTGAAAGAGAGCACCACTGTCCAGCATTGAGAGGGGCACAGTGTGTGTGAGGAGAAACCTCCTACAGCTTCAAGGTACCAGGGATTAGTGTAATAGGTCATATGTATCCACATGCACACACAGACAGAAAACAATTATGTGATGCCCTTCATGAGAGGCTGGATTTCCTTCTGCTGTACTTGTATGTCTTTTTTCTCCCATGCTGGCACTCTTCTGTTGTTTAACAAATACCGCCTGACAGAGTCTCCATTAAACAAGATTTTATACTCATTTTACAGCTCCCCATTTTACTGCTAAAGCAGAAGGACTGAATTATTTGTAAGTTTGCTGAAGAAATTTTCTGGTAAAATGTTTCCATCTAGATTTGGAGGCCTAATCCAACACCTCAGCCAAGAGCCTTTTCTCAGAATGGTGGTGGAATGGAGGTGGAAGCACTTGTTCATCAGCTATTCCACTGTTGTGGATGCTTGTGCTCTATCTGTCTTCTATGGGATGAATTTGTTTGAATGTGCACACTCCTCATGTAAACTGTTTTGTGCAGGGCTGGCATGCTGCTGTTGCTGTAGCAGTGATCCATGTTCAAGATGTTATGAGTTATTTATATATGTAATAGGCATATGGTTGATGATGTTGTAAGTTAATAAACAGTCACCATGGATTGGCTTCATAAAATTAAGGCATTAGGGTACTTGCTCTGCCCCAAATCTGTGTTTATGAGTCTTTATGCATAAAAATTAGACCCCATGAATAGCCCTAAGCATCCTGCTTTATTTACTGCATATGCCTGTCTGGTTTTGATTTCCATAAACTTTTGTATATGAAAAAAGTGTCCATTCTGCACTGGCAGCAGGGTCAAGTAGCTTTGTGGCAATTATACAGACCAGAAAGTAAAAATATTAAATTACACCATGACAGGCTACAATGAAATTAGCGTTCCTAACGATTAGCCAATGTATCCTGACTTTAGAGTCCACAGACATGCTACGGGGTGCTCTGCAATCAGTGGAGAGGTAGGGTGAGGGGTGTCTGTGGCAAAATTCTCAGTTATGGGGGTTGATTTGGAGACAGTGCAAGTCTTCCTATTTGAGAGCTTACTGAGTGGGTTCTTGTAGCCTGGAGATTCACTATCCGAGTCCCAGAGTTGCTTGTAGGACCAGATCTCAATTGCCATGAAAAACTGGACCTCTTCTGTGGACTAGCAATATTCTACCCATGTCCTATGTGGCTTTTTCCCTGTTCTGGTGCTGTGACATTCAGAAGGAGATGGTACCCCAGTACGGGCTTTTGACATTAGGTACTCTCTTCTCAAAGGAAGATTTTGGACTATGCACCACTGGGCATGCCCTGAGGGTGGAGGAGGAAACGGTTAATTGGCTGACAGACGTTCAGTTGGAAGGGTCTGACTACTATCCTGACCACAACGAAGACCTGGCCTGAAGACCTTGTCTGAAGAAACCAATTGTAGTCAGTGCTGTGAGAGTCAGCTCTTTGCCAGAGTGATAAATTTTTCAAATGCTTTCTGGTGGGGAAAAGGTCTAGGAACACACTCATTTCAGAGGAAAATACTATGATGCTGGTAATGAAATTGCAGTATCTCAGCATCCTGCAAAAAAGGTTGTTTTTTTTTTTTACTTATTAGTATGTTCTCAGCACTCTGCCTCTTTCAGTTCTCTAGAAGCACTTCTCAATGTTTCCCTCAGGTGTCTTAAAGCTTCTTGTTTGCAGAACAAACCTCCCAAAGGGGCTGTGACCTGGTCAGAGCTCTGACATTTTATTTTAAACCCACCAGCAGCAAAAAAACCACAGAATATTTTTGAAGGGAAATTTCCTTTTTGGGTTTTTGTATCCCTGAAAGAATTTCCGATGTAGGCAGACTGTAATTCCCAGCTACATACTTCCTGATAAGGAAACGGCTCCAATAAATGCAGCTATAAATAGCTACCTTTTTATTTTTTAAAAATGTGGGGAGGTTTGTTTAGCCTTTATTTCAAACTGTTAAAAGAAATGGACAGTGTGGGATAAGAGTCTTAGGTTTGGCAGACATTGACTCTTCAGATCAACAAATCTAGATTTTAATCTGCATCTCTACATTTAATTATATAAAATTTAGATGTCTATTTATTTCTGCTCATCCTTCTCACAACACTGTAAAAGAAAAAACCCACCTTTTTATATGGTGAACATAAATTGCATTTGGCTTTCCTCACGAGGGGAAAGTATTACCTGCTTTAAGCAGAATTCATAACGCTTTTGCTATGTGCCTATATTTTACGGCTTCTCTTTCTATATATAGTTTGTTAAGGTACTTTGTCATCTGAGAGTAAGTAACATGATTGTCAACTACATTTTTTCATGTTTACTGTGGATATACTGTACCAAATTCATAGTTAGACATAAATTCCCTTTTGTCTGAAAGTGACCTGCTGGGACAATTTTGTGCAGCTAGTTTATAAACATTCCAAATTTTTTGAGTTATCTCCCCCCCTTATGGTTCTGTTTCATGTATTTTTTGTTTCATGCCTTTCACTTTGGACTCTGCCTTTGCCAGTCCTGTTTTTCTTTGCTCTTTCAACAATGGCAAACACACAGTACCTTCAGAAAAACAAATAATCCTTTGCGTACACAAAAGTTTGTAGAGATTAATAAATTTCGTGAATGAGTGTGAAAATGGCTTTGCAGGTTAGATTTCAGGGCAACTGTGGCTGTCATTCAGATTACAATTGAAAATATATACGTGTCTACTAGCTTGGTTGTTTATTAGAGGCTGAGTCTGCTTCATAAATCGCCTTAGTCAGCACTTAGACCTTAGTTAGACCTTGATTTCTGTCCTACAGTGGGGAAGGGTCTCTGAGCCTGCTTGCAGGCTGACATGTTCTGCATGGCTGTGGATGTGCAGGTGTCTCCAGCCAAATGCCAAGGCATGTCCGGGTCTGTGCTTCTTCACAGTGGGCGTTAGTAGCTGAGGCGTCCTCTTTTCTCACTTGTTCCTATTGTGAGTGCCCTCCTTAGTTTTTTGGGAGGAGAGTGGGGGGCAAGGTGGGTGAGGTGTCGGTGGTGGGCTCCCTGCCATGCACTGCACCAGTTGCACCTTGACCAAGTGGAGAGGAGGTTGAATAATATCCCTTTTCCTTCTCCTCCCCCTTTCTTCTTCCAGCAGTTTCACAGGATCTTATGACTTGTGGCCAAATCCTACCCATGAGAGCACTCAGCTGCTGCGGGCCCCTCCTCTTGGCCCACTGGTTGTGCTCCCAGATGGCCCAGAGCCAAACAGATTGCACAAGGGTGCAGCTGGTGGAAGATGCCTCCTTGCCCTTATCGTTTATTGTTCTCTGAAATGCCATGGCAAGGCTCAGCACGCGACCCTCCTCAGACTTTGGTTGCGTAGCCCCTGAGCATGTTGCTTCTACTCCATTTTCCTTTGTAGACACCTGAAGGGGTTTAACTTTCTCCCTCCTGTGCTCCTCTCTTGGCTGCACCAGGAAGGCTGATCTGCATGTGCAGGCCTTGCCACGCCTCCTCAACAGGCCCGTGGAACATGCACAATTAATACGGTATTAATTAATTATGGGGAGAAGTTGCTGCTGGCACAAGAACCAAGGCTTGCAGCTTATAAAGTGAATGCTTTGATGCTGAGCTTTAAAGAACATTTCCATCAACTCAAGCCAGCAGAGAGATTCTGTGATATTTAAACCCTCTTTCCGTACAGACTCCAGAGCTCACAGTTCTGCCACCCTCGGCACTAACAACAAAAATAGTGGTGGCAAAGGAGAGTTCAGAAAGCACAACCAGGGATTGACCCGCATGAGTAAAGTCACACAAGTCCTAGGTGGAAACGTTGGGGCTGAACCAAAAATGGTTTCCCAGGCCAGCTTAATAAATGCTTGCAGTGTGAAGACTCTCTGGACTTGCTGAAGAGAGCTGAAGTTTTCTCACTGCCTTCAGCAGCTCCTACAGTTTTATCCAGAATGCGTGTGTGTGTGAGTAAATGTGTAGGTTTGCGCTGTGCTTCTACTTATTTGGCCAATGTTTGGGAGAAGAGAGATGAAGGAACAACTCTGCCTCTTTGGTTTTACGCAATACTGAGAATTTCTCCCTTTCTACTTCCTCCTTCTCGGTAGTGGAGAAGGAAGTAGCCTGGTCTCTGCTGATCCACAAACCAGTTACTCATTTCAGTTCTGCCACTTGAGTGGGTGCTCGTGTATTTCCTAGTGGGGGAAATCTCACTTTATGTATGTAAGTTCCTCCTTCCTATTCTCTCTTCCGTTCTTATTTCTTCCAAGCAATCTGTCTCCTTCAATTTTTAACCTCCTTGCTGTCTTTCACTTCCTCTCTGTGCTTCAGTGAAGGCGTTTTGTTTGAAAAACCCCTCTGTACACAGATACTTCTTTGTTCCTTTTTCTTTTTTTTTTTAATGTCATACTCTTTGTATCTCGCTTCCTTGGAAACTTCCTTAGTAGTCTTATTGCCTCTGGGCTTTTAGCTGCATTGCTCTGGATAGTCATTACCATGTTGCTGGGCGTGTAATTGTTTAAGGCACCTTGATCTTTTTATGAGAGGTATTTTTTTTACTGCTCTTTAAATACTAATAGGCAGTGGTGACAAATATTGTTTTTAAATATACAGGGCTTGTTTCATCACTGCTCTACAGCTTGCTTGGTGGTTTTCACTTGTTGAAAGTGAGTGTAACCGAATCACAGGAGTCAGTCTCTACTTCCACTTTGTTCTCAGGGATGCAATGCATGATGTGGAGTAGTGGTGAATGGGTCACGTGCAGTTGAGGTAGTTCAAGATTTGCTGTAGGTTATGAAGCCTTGGAGCTCAGCAAAATAGGAACAGGGATAGCACTCCATGCCTGTAAGAGCCGGAACATTTGCCATCCTCCATTTTTTACACCCTCTCTCAATTTTAAAACCATGCATAATGGAAAACAATTGGAGGGACTGGGAGTGACAGCAGAGGTAACAGTAACAGCGAGATGAGCTGTGTTTGTGATGGGCAGACCTGAAGCAGCTGGGTCATTAAAGGAGTCAGTGTTTGCTGTTGGCCTCCTGCCACACCATTATCAATGCATGCAATAGCGATGGCTGAATCTCAGAAAGTTTGGCGGCTGAAGCAGTTCAACAGAACACCCAGGAGTAAATCCAGATGTCTTTCAAATTGGTTGGATATGCAGTGTTGTGGTGAGTTCTCCATAATTATGATTTTCTTGTGAGAGCGCTGGGAGAATCCAGCTAGTCCAGAATAATAGCCCTGAGAGCACAGCTTCTCACCCCTGGACTTTCTGGTGCTCCATCATTTGCAGTGAGAACATGTGTGCTCAAAACCCCCACTTGAACTCAGGAAAGAGTTACCAATCAAAAACTATTTCAAAGCTGAGAAGTTTTGGGTTATTTTTTTTTTAATCTGACACATATCATGTATCTCTGCGTATGTGTAGATATTTAGATTTTGCAGGAAGAAGGCTTGCTCAAGTACTTAGGTTTTGTACACAGAGGCTGCTCTTCCCCCTTTTTCTCTTGAAGCTAATTAACACTTAATAAAGTGTTACAACCATGTCTTTTAGGCAAGGTTGTAAAATTAATACCTATGATCAGAAAGAAATGGACGCAGAAGATGGTGAAAGGTGCTTTTCGTGCCACAGTCGCTGCCCAGTAGGCTCACAATGCTGTCCTACTCGCATCTCTGCTGCATCAGGCAGGCACCAGAGGGTTAGCCTGTATTTGAGGCTAGAGGCTCAGGTTCGAGCTGGTCTTTCAGTCTGCTTTTACCAAATTGAGCATGTAGGAGTATTGTATATGGTTTGAAATCTATAAGTTGGCTTAAAATTGTAGAGATGGGGCTCAGTCAGTTGCATTTAATGCTTTCTTACTGAGTGCACTCCATGCGCCCCTTCCCAAAGAATACTGATGTGAAGGCTAATCCACAAACAGGCTTTGCACCACTTTGGAAATGGAGATAATCAGAGTGGTATGACCTATTGTGAATAAAGGTAGCTCACACTGATAATTTTATCCTGAAATGACTGGGCACCGACTCTGAAGCATTTTCACAGCACAGTTTTGTAAGTCGATACAACATCAACAACGTAAAGGCTGTAGAAATACAGTTAATGGTACAAAACCTGTCTCTTAACCAGCTCTAAATTACACGTATGCGTTGTATAATTTGAGCCACAGGACAACTACACTTTAATAGAACCTGACAACTGGAAGAGCAGGGACATCATCTTTCTCTGTATGAATAAAATGCCCAGCATCTCTTTACCACTTGAAGTTATGGTCATCTACTAAATTAACTGCTGCCAGTGTCACTCAGAATTGGGATGAAAGTAAAGTATTCTTATTTTAATAGTATTTTCTCAATTCTTCTTGAGAGACAACAACTCATTCATATGGGACCACCGTACAGGGAAATCTCATCCAGAAGGATGTTGTGGTTGTTCAGCAGAAATCAATTATTGATGTGAGTACCTCATGACTTTTACACGCGGTTTTACAGTAAAACCTGTGAATGTCCCTTGACTATAGAGTTAAGCAAAGATATTTGTTAAAAATCAACCACAGTCTCAAATTTGTTTACCATCTCTGCATCGATTTCATGATTATGCATCTAAATTGTCAGGAAATTAAAGTTCTGACACCGCCTTGTTGGAGCTCATGAACTTCTAGAGAGGTTTCTAAACACCTTGAGTTTTTTCAGACACAGTCCCACTCAGGGTGTGGTGGTCTCATCCACACAGTCAATTTTAGTATGATAGGGGACCTAGCTAGAGCAGACTACTTCCCAAGTTTTTTCATTCCCAGGAAACTAGAGGAGGGGATAGGACCCTGCGGTTTGAGGGAAAGGTAGTTTTGAAGTGAATGGGCAGGGAGAATGTTATCATATGTCTGGGAAATCATAGTTGGTGTGGAGAAGGTGAACAGGCTCTGATTATTCACAGGTTCTCATAGAACAGCAAATCCAGAGATCTGAGATACATCATTGGGAAACATGTCTAAAAGAAACAAGAATGAAGATGCATCGCTACATGAAAGAAATCATTGCAGGAAGATGTTTTAAGGTCTGAACATGTAAATGGATCTCTAAAAGGAACTAGACTTCTGGAGACAGGGATAGTCAGTATGGAAACAGTGGATGAAACAATAGGTCATGACGTCCTTAAACCACAGATTACCAGAGACTGAGGTAAACAATATAGATTATAGAAGAGATTGCTTAATGTTTTCTTATTCCTTACACTTATTGCTTATGCAGCCACTGCTGGAGACATTTGGCTACATGGGTCAGAGATCTCTACCAGTATGGCATTTTTTTTTATATTTTACCCCATCTAGTAACCATCTCCAGTGATTTGACAGCAGCGTGGACAACATCCAAGCAGATACATATTCAGTATGCATATGCTACGCCAGAAGGCTCTTTTAGGTGATAACTAACTCATCAGCTAGAGGCCATGGATAAAAGTTAAGAGGGGGGATTTGCCTTTAAGCAATTCTGACAAAAGTCTCTTTACACAACAGCTGACTGAATCACTGAATGTAATGCCAAGGGCAGCAATAGGAAAAAAAAAAGTCATGTAAATTAGCTGGCGAGAGAACAGGGCAAAGCTATCTAATGAAGGAGGGAATGGGAGAGGAGGGCAGGCAGCCACCTGCTGGAGCTGCTGCTTCAAGGACCAGATCTCACCCATCAAGTGTTTGAAAAACAAATTTTGGAGCTGAGATTGAGGGGAAAACATTGAGAGTCTCTCTCCCTAGTGTACAGGCCTCCAGTGGATTGTGATCACCCCCATGTGTGATTCTGTTATTTCTAGCATTTGTTTCTCCCACATGCCCTGAAATGGGTTGCTTTCCTTTTCCTGCTGTTGTCCAGTTCAAGATCCAGTTTGGCCTGTGCCCCTTCTATGGCCTTGTCTCATCCATGTAATGTGAATTTCAGTTCTGCTTCCTCTCTTGCTCCAAACAACGGTTTGGGTTTCTGGGTGTAGTCATCTTAAAAAGTTATTATTCGGTATTACTTGCAATTTGAAATGGTGAGTTAAAAACTAACTGGAAATCTGGCAGTGCTTCTGATCCATGTCCCCTTTCTGAAGGTGCTTTGTATAATACCGTATGTTGTTACTCACTCTGGCCTGGATGTTCTTGGCTGTCTCCCACTTCATGATTCACAAGATGTCTGTGAGTTTCATTTTTGTAGATATGGTTTCCCCGTTCCCTCTCTATATTGTCCCCTCCCTTCTCCTCTGCTTGCAAGTCTTCGCTGCAAAAATTTGTTAAAACCCATAGTACATGTACAGGGCAGAGAGCATTCTCCAGCATGCCATCGGAAGAGATCTAAGATATGATGCAAATTTTCCCCCTGATTTCCAAGGAGGGGGATTAGAGCAGTTTGGGAAACTTTTCTACAGCTCCCCCTCCTTTTCCCCAGCACTTTTTGCAACTCCCTATGTGTGTCCTGTGCCTCTCTCTTGAACAGAGAGGTTTTTTGCTGGTAGAAAAGGTCAGTAGCATATCTGCCCTGAATGCTCCTGGCCATCTCTGGGGAGGGGGGGAGCAGGAGAAAAGCCGGGTGCAGTGGGGTCTCTGCACGCCTGTGCGAGGGCAGAGCCGCTGATCCCGGCATGCCGGCTGCAGAAAGCAAGCAGGGGTGTTTGCGGGGCTTGCATGCCAGAGTCTCTTCAAACAGCTCTGCTCAAAGGCATGAGCTGGGCTCACTTCTGAGGGAAATTTCCTTTTTGGGGAAGTTGCTGCAAAGGAATTTCCTGTGTGGGCAGACAGAGCTTCCTGACTTGAAGGCTTCTTGGAAGGGAAGCCGTTTCATAATGAAATGATAAATTAAAGACATACCAGCCTGGTTCGCTTCAAAACAGCTATTGAGAGAGCTCAGGCAGTGCACCATTATACTCCCGCGCAGAATGAAAATAAATTGCATCCTGACAGGATTCTTCGTGGTGGAGCATATCCTTCCCCCCAGCCTTCCTCCCTGTACGTCTCGCTTTCCTACCCTCCCTCTACTTTTCCCCCTCCCCTGCTATTTGCTACCCTCTCACCTATCTTTTGCAACCTCCTCTAACCAGCTGGCAGAGGAGCATTATGTTGGAGATGGTTTGCTAAATGAACTCCCTTCCGCATGGAGCAGGCAGCTGTTTTAAGCCCTGCTATCCTGGCTGGCACAGTGAAGACCCCGGGTATAAGGTGTAGAAATGGCACGTGGCTGCCCTGAAAACTGGGTGCTGTGGCTGCTCAGTGGTTGTGGCAAGGAGAAATTAAGAGTATCAACAAAGTTTAAGTCAGTGCCTATAATAAGGAATGCCTTGGTGTGGTCTTGAAAATAGCTAGGAGGAAGGATTGCAGATATCTATTTCCTGTTAAATAAGAGGAAAAGGGGACCTTTGCTCCATCCTAGCCAAGACACAATGGAGGGAGGGCATCCCCAGAGAACTCAGGCTTTTACAGCTCATTTTTCAATAGGCACAGACCTGCTCGTGTCATTTCCCTGCTCTGCGCTGTCCCAATCTGTTGAAAAGTGAAGGCAAGTGATGGTGGGTCTCTGTGCCCTGAGGGATGCCTATGGCTGTAAGCTCCAGTGAACTGGGTGAAGAGCTCCAGTTAAACTTCTTGGGTTGCCGAAGACATTGTGCGCGCAGATGGAAGATACAATTTCAGGTGGCGTGGGGCTAGGGGGAACAAACAAGCAAGAGTTTCCATCACCTTTCTCTGCCTCAACTATAAGTCTGAAACTTGTTGGGTGATTCTGCTTACAATACCTAGTTCCAATAAAGTGATCTGACGTGTACTACTACAAGTTCGCCATCCTCATTTTCTTTTCTCCCCTGAGAGAAGGCCTTTATTTCATGCCTCCTATTTGGCTGGCAATTAAAGCTGCTTTAATTCTTTGCAGGAGTCCCCTGAATTGGTGTGCATTATGTGCCTTGTTCTGCCAAGGAAGCCTTACCTCTTTCCATTGCTTAGAGAATTTCTTAGGAGTTTTGAAACACTCAAATTGTCAACAGAACCTTGCATGATTTTAATAGTGAGTGTTGCAGTTTTAGAAAGTTTTTCTTAAAAATTCATCTGCTGGAGTCACATGACAGTGAAACAAATCTGAATTTTTATTTGCACTTTTTAAAGCAAATTTCTGGCCTGCAGAAAGAGAAGCTGGGAAAGGTGATTCATAGGGCTCAGAAGTCATGCAGAAAGGACCCTGAAGAAAAATATGTATGTACATGGTCATATATATATGTGATTTTTTTTTAATATAGCTTTGACAGTTCTTACCTTCTTTGTCGTGATTGGCATACCCTCCCACAGCACGTACCCATGATGCGTGACAACACTGTGAAGGCACATTTGATGATGTACTCTGGCCAGAGCTTTTTTACAGTCGTCCACAGGGATTGTGCTTCTGTTTAAACAAAAGGAAGGAAGGGTCTATCCTGAGAAGTCTATACTAGCGACATGCTAACCTCAGCGTTAGAGCGTACAGGAGGTCCGCAGAGAAACAGACTCCTGCTATATGTTACAAGACTGTCTTCTTCATTCAGGTGTATCGTTGGGCCTGACTGGGTTGACAACTAAATAGTTCAGAGCAGAAAGATCCTCACTATGACTTGCATTTTGAGGTGCTTTTTCCTGAACCCACAAAAGTTGTGTGGAAACACTCAAATGGCAATGCTGAATGTAGTTGTAAGTAGTACTCATTTTGAGAAGACAGTTTCTGTAGTGAAGGCATTGATCAGCAGAGAACAGTGTGGAAATACCTGCTTCATTTTAAATCTGTTTTGTAAGACGTGTGGTAATTCTTACTTGCAGTGCTGTAGCTTGTAGAGGTAGATTTGGAGTTGAGGATGGCCTCTCAGAAACAACTTCCATGCCATATACAGTGCCTGTTCAGCCTGGAAGGCCTTAGACAATGAATTGTTAGTATCTGCCTAACGTGGATGACATATCTTGGATGGGGCCTTGTGTGGGATGTTTGACAGGCTTACTGCTCAGCCTGTTTCATTTTGTTGAGCCGTGAGGCATCCAGAAGTGTACCAGGCAATCTGACTACAAAGGGTGGATAAACACTGGGATCAGGACTTTTATGCTGTCACCACCTTTTGATAGCATTAAATTAATGATTCCAATCAACATACCACATACTGTTTGCACAAGTTGCTCCTCTTTCTGCCCTTGCTAATGTATTTTGCTCAGCTGATCTCCTTTTAAAGACACTTCATTGCATTTTCTTCGTTTCCTGCATCTTTCTTAGGCTAGGGTGAAGTGTGCCTCTCTTTGTGTGCTTGACACAGCCTCAACCAGCTTGAGGATTTGCCATCCCTCTTTCCCAAACAGTGGACTCCCAATATCTCATCATTCCCTCCAGAGAACATGGAACTCATTTCCGTTGCTTTTTTTTTCCCCTTGTTTTCCTTTTTTTTTTTTTTAAATTAAAAACTAACCAGAATTACTTCTAATCTACTCAGAACTAAAATCTAGGTAACATCCTGCAATGGCAGCAGTGGTAGCCACGCCAGGAGGAAATCTGAGTGGGAACACAATTGTTAAGTTGCACATAGAACAGAACAGTTCACAAAGGTTTTTTTGTAACAGAAGTTTGCACTGTTAATCAGGTGCCACTCAAAGCTCACTATTCATCTTAATGATAGTGAGTTCCAGTAAAATGCGGGTGGAAGGATGCTTAATTTGTGCTGGTTTTTTATTGCTTTAAAAACACACACTGTTTGTTCTTGGCATGATATCAGAAGAGTGCTGGAAGGAAATGAAGTAGAAAAAGGACATGAAAATCACCACTGCACAACTGATCTCTAAGGGTATTGTTCCTACTTCCACATGGAAAACCCAGAGATTCCTAGTAGATGTTCTTGCTTGGTTGGCAGAAGAGGGCTATCTTGTATTTCACTTCTGGCAATTGTGGGTCAATAGGGATTTCTCTAATTAGCTAAAAACTAGCAGTGATGGAGTTTAAATAAATTATAGGCCATTATTCCTATTAAAGGAATAACTCCTACAGTGCAACGTCTTTGAGGACAAAGGGAAGACTGGAGAGGTGAAGTAGGATGTATCTTACAACTCTTGCTCTTGCAGGCAGCATTCCTGGGCCTCAGCTTGAGCTCTGTCACACCATGTAGCATGTATTTCTGCTTACAATGAGAAAGCTGGAGATAGTGAGGGGGTATAGCACACGTACCCACTCCAGATCAGTTAATTTTGTTATATGCTTGCCGACTTTGGTGGAATTTCTGTGACTTCTCTTGCGAGACAGTTAAACCTCACCCGTAGGAGGCTGGTATTCAGCCTCTGTTTTTGTTTGATCAAACTAAGTTTCCATCTTCTGAATTACACTGACTTGGACCACTCTAAATCTCTGCTTGTGGAGTGCTAATACCAAATATTTGCAGGCATTTCTATTGCCTATCTGCTTCTCCTACAGTACTGGATGAAGTATGTGCAATGGCTCAGCAGATTTGGTGCTGGAAAGTTGGGTAAGGAATATGTGAGCCAAAGAACATTTCAAGGTAGCTATTCTTTGGATTCTTCTACTACTCTGACTTGCAGGCTGTCAGGAGAGTAACTGGTATTTTATCAAACTGGAACTCACCCTGATCATTTGAAATGGTTCCTTTTTTTCACCTCACTGTAATTACAATCACAGATCTATTGCAGCAAGAGATGTTAACAGGAAAAAAATGTAACCGCCTTGACTATGTTTTACTTCCTCTAAACATCTATATGTTTGTATTGAGGGAGTTATTAAGTTAGGAGTAAAATAAAGCTTTCCAGTCAACCCTGGGAGAGCCTAACTTTGAGGTAGGCTCGTCTCTTGGGCATCCGGAGGGAGGAAGAATTACGTGTGCAGCAATGCTAGTTGATATGTTGCCCAGGCTGTCACTATGACAGCGTTTCAGCATGGCATCAGACAGCTCTACTCCAGCTACCTTTGCTTCCCATGAGAAAGTGGATTGGCATGGGGAACCCTGAGGTTGAAAGTGAAAATTATGGACACGAATTTCCCCTCTCGCACAATCTCTATTTAGGAGTTTTCTGTGCCTGATTGTATGTAAAAATGCTTAACACCTTAACTGCTGAATGGTGTAATGATATCCTCCGGGAAATCTTTTTCTCAGTATCTGAATGAGTATTACTTGAAGGGCAAGGGTGTAAAAAGGTGCAATTCCCCAGATACCTCACTTTACTAAGTGTGAATAACATAGTGAATCAGTGCAGTACTTTTCTTTATTAGTGAAGACCTGAAATGAGATGCAGCATAAGACACAAATAAGATAGGCAAAGTCAGGCTTTTCGTAGTATTTAGTAACTTGTGGGTTTTTCCAATGCTGTTCTTTAAATATTTTCCAGAGC
>WEIS01009308.1:2609-19611 GCA_013389965.1 Todus mexicanus | reverse complement strand
AGTATGCACATTTAGGATTTTTAGTTTTGTTCCGTGGACCATCTTTGATGTCTTATGGAACTCAGGTGAGCCACACAATTTTGAACCTTGTTCTGTAGACCTGTGTCCGTACCCAAGTAGGGGAGCTCTGAAAAGCTTAGGGAGCTGTGGTAGAGATGTTCAGATAAACTGTGTAATTGTAGTGGTGGCTGTAAATGGAGTTACTTGGTCTGGAAGACTGGTAGCACGCAGAAACAAAATGCCTTGCTTATTGAAAGATAATGAAGACAGAAGCAATGAAGCAAGTGAAGAGAAAACATTAGCCTACTTGGAATATAGCTTGCCTGCCTCAAAAGTTGAGGTTCAGTAGGCACTAAGGCAAATAAATTATTCTCTGTTGCAGAGTATATAGGTCCCTCTTTAAGAAATGTTCCTTGCAAAACAATCTTGCATGATGAAAACTAACAGCACATAGCTCCTGTCCAAGACCAGAGACTTGGTAACTGAGAATGAGGAAAACTGTACGCATGTCACAAGATGGGCCTTGCCCAGGAGACTTCATGCTTCAGAATGCAAACTGTCCTCGTGTGAAGCTGGGGCAAGAATTCCCCGGAGTAGCTTTCCGAGGTCACCTCTGCACTCTTCCAAAACTGATGGAGATAACAAGCTCTTCCCATGCAAGTAAGTCTCTTCAAAGCTGCTGGTATTACTCATTGACAGATGGAATATAGTAAACAAATATTTTATTGCAGTACATATTATATGCTGTGTTGCAGTTTCTTCTATTTTGTCAAAGTATTCCTGCGGTTCTTGTTGAGGTCATCTGCCATAGATTTTACTCGTGAAATTGGAAAGAGAATATGGAAAGCGAGAAAATGAGATGAACTCTTAGATACTGCGATTTGAGACGTGTCTGAAAAGTAGAGGTTGCTCCAAATGTGCAGCTGTGGTGACAGTGATTTTGTCTATTGTTTAATTAGCTGTAAATCCAGTACTCTTCTGGAATTGGCAGAGATCTGCAGCCCCCAGTTCTACATACTGGTGAAGTTAAAATAGGATGTCATTGTAAAGAACATGAATATAAACTTCCTGTTGGGAGTGTGCAGTGTTTGAGAGAGGATTTAATGTGATACTTCATTGGATTAGTAGAAGCATGCAGTTTGAAATTTCACTTTTAATTTTGCATTGTCTGCAGAAGTTCTTAGTCTGTGCATGCTTTTGGGAATGGAGCTGGTGCTACAAATGTGGTAAAAAGCCAGATGTGTTCCTCTACCATCCGAACTTTTCCATCGAGAGAAAAATGGGATTTTTGCAATTGGAGAAACAATACTCTATTTGCAATCACTAGTTCTGCAGATTTTTCTATTGCAGTTTGCTATATTTGGGCTTCCTGTGTGCAGGAAAATGGATAAAGCAAGCACAGCAGGGAGTCAAATTCAGAGGGAGTCTAATGGGAAAGAATTGGGTGATGCTTGAAAAAGCAGATTGAGAATAAGGAAGGAACTGGAAGCTCAGAGGGAGAGCGAGCGTGCATGCTTCTGGAGAGACCAGCTGTGAAAAAATTACTGGAGGTTAAATGGAGATACATCTAAGAAATAATTCAAATTACCTTGAAGATTCATCTTGAGTCCCTGGTCTTTGTGAGGCTCAGAGAGTTGGTATGAAGCAATCTTTCTTAACTGAGGACAGGTTATACCGATGATGGAAGTGAGAGGCTTGGTGTTTTGAAAGAGCAAAACAATCATCATCTTATCTAAAAATCAGAGATTGAATGTTTTTGTTAGCCTGGCAACAGTGTGATTTTATACATAAGAAGGGTGAGAGTTTCTGGAAGCACTGCAAGTAAATGAGCACCCTTTATACTTTTTTTAGACAGTGATAAGCTGCATCTGAAAGGTAAGGTTCTGATGGAAGAACAAGGCAGAGTAAGACAGCAAAGAGTTGATTTAAAAATCACCCAGTGAGCTTGTTTATTTTCTTTTTAAAATTGGTTTGATGTTTTTTAAACATTCAGCTACCAGAGCTAGAATATAGGAAATGAGAAAACAAACCCGAGGTACTCATGGCCTTGCTGTGTTTGGTAAGTGTAGTGAAGAGAAGGTGCTGCACAGACCAAGGTCTTGAAGAACCAAGTAGACAGTATTTCTGCTGATGTTGTCACTGTCATTTACACTTCTGTCCAATTTAATGACTAAAACCTATATGGCAGATAATTCTAATTCTTCAGTAAAAATGGCAAATGTGCTTCAACGACACCAGAATGGAATGGGCTGCAACCCCGCTTACAATAGATACTGCAACAAAATGGGTTCTGTGTACTCCTTCTGCCAATATAGACAAAACAAATACAGCAAGCAAGTAGCTTTTGCAGATTATTTAGTAAATATTTGCATTCGCTGGAGTTGATAAACATTTTATTTTGATGCTCTGTTGCTAAGCTTACTGATATTTGTGTAATCATGCAAAAAATTCTACAATGAACAGCAGTGTGAACATCTTACCTGTAGGTGGGATCAGCGAATCAGGTGAGCCTGCTTGTGCAAGGCAGCTGCTAATGAGCATTTTGGCATTAGTTGTCAGAGCTGTGAGAAAAACACTCGGTATGTAAATGCAGGAGACTTCTTCTGTTGGCCTGTTAAGTTGATTTTTGTAAGTTTATTCAGATTTCAAATATAGAGATACTTTCACTTAATTACATTAAAATAAATTAGCGTAACTTTGTTGACTTGATTAGCTTCATCATTGAAAACATGCACCAAAGAAATCGAGGTGTTTAGTCTCTGGCTTTTTATGCATTCAGTGTACAATGCTGCTTTAACGTGCAGTATTTTCACTTGAGATACAAAGTTTTTTTCATTTTCAATTTCTTTAGTGGTTACTTTTTTGTAAATAGAGGGGGAATAAAAGCATTCCTTGGATTGATCCTTTCTTAAGGAGATACTCTTGGAAATCTGCTTAGTTTGCATTGGCTGAAAGAGCAGGGAGTGAAGAGTTAGAGGCAAAAGAAAGGAATTTTTGTCAAGCAGAGTGTAAGGGGAGCCACAAGTCTGAGAACCTCTGGATACTGGAATCATTGTAATTTTTCTTTTTTTCGTTCTCTGAAAGCCCTTACCTTTTTTTTTTTAAAAAAAAACCCCACCTTACTGTTTGTTACAAAAAACTCTACTGATCGTCCATGTTGCTTTTTTTTTATGGTTGTTCATTGCATACGTGAATGTTTTGCTTTTACTGGGCCTGACGTTAGGTTTTAACCTAGAGGCATAACAGGAGTCTGAAGAACACACAGTCTAAATGTTCGAAGTACGATAAAGGTGTAAAGGTGTCATGAAGTGATGAACAACAGAATGAAGGAGGAGAGGGGTCTTTGGTTGATACTTACCTGTAGTGTAGTAGTGGAATCTAGCCTTTGAATAAGTCAGTCTTACTAAATTTACCTAATCTGCTTGGACATGCTGCTCAGAAGTTGCTCTTCACATCAGTAATGATTTCTAAGGACACAAGAACTGTCGTGTCACTTGTCACTGCTCTATATAAGGCACAGTTATAAAAGGGAGCACTAGAGAACAAAGGTGCAGATAGTGTTGTAGCTGTGACCCTACTTGGAAAATTTCCTTTGAGGTGGCTTTTTATTATGTTTTAATGAAAATGGAGGAGTAGAAATAGAAGAAAACTCTACCTTGAGAATAGCACCTTTGATACTCATAACGTTGCATAACTTTAGATATTAAAAAAACCCCATTTAATTCCCCAAACAGGGTTATTCCGTAAGGTTTTTGTCAAGGTTACAAAGTTTCTTGGGATAGCTACCTTTCTGCTCTTACCAACATTTTTTTCTTTGCAGGTCATGGCAACCATAAAGAAAACAGTCCTTTCCTGAACAATGCAGAAGCTGGCAAGGGAGGAGATTACTATGACAGAAATCTGGCCTTGTTTGAGGTAATTTCTAGCTGTTTTTCATACTTCTAATGTCATTTATGATCTTTCAAGTTGGGAGGGATGGAGCACATTGTGTTCATTGGAAGACAGAACGCTGTGAAGTTCCAGGCAGTGGGTCAGTGCCTGCCTCTCCCTGCATGACAAATCTAAAATCCATGGGTCCACTTAGGGGTATGTCTGCAAAGCAGTGAAATACATTGGTACCGGAGGTGATCTAAATAATTAAAATAGTGAAGCTGCGGCACCGTAGGCTACTAAGTGAGCACGATTTACTGTGTTGAGAAGGATCATGCTGTTCTGGGAGAGAGTGCCTAAATTCATGTACTCAGATTAGCCTGGGTATCCTGCATTACACCTGCCATGTATCAGTAAGATGGATTTTTCCCCAGCTGTCTGTCTCCCCAGTCTGTTGTCCGAGGTACTGGTAGGCAGAGGTATCCTGTGAGGTGAAAAAGCTCAGATATTACTTTGGGACTGTGAGGCAGAGGGGTATCACTGTTTCTATATGGAAGTGAGAAGAGGCAGACTCGTGCGTGACACCACACCAAGTCCAGCAGAATCCTCCTCCACATCCTCACCTCAGTGGCGCTGTGTTAAATGCAAATATATAATAATGCGATAAGACCAAGTTTCTGAAAAACATTTTCAGAAGCTCAGATGCTGGGGACTGGTGCAGAGAGTCTTTGTATGGCTCTGCAGCTGCTTTCGACTGGGCTTCTGAGTCGCAGCTTCACAGCAAGACTGACAAAACATACCCCCTGTTCCCTGTTCTGGGAACGCGATGTGGGGTGGCATAGAGCCTGGAGAAGTACAACCAACCTGCTGCTGGACAGGACCTCCTGGTGGAAGTGCTATGACCGTGACTGCAGGCAGCATGCTCCCTGCTGTGGTGTCTCCTCCTCTGAGGCATAGCAAGTCTGTGATCAGGATAAAACTCACTTGTAGTCAGGGGAAGTTGGCCACTTGTGGCGTGGCTGCTGCTAGTCTACCTTTGTCCTGAGCAGCACCACAGGACCACACCAGGGCTGCAGGCTCTTTCTATGGTACTACAGAGAGGGAGGAGCAACCAGAAGGCCACACTCTCAACGGAACAGGAAGCATCTGGTGCCTCAGCGTCTTTCTGGAGGGAATAATAATCAGGTTGTTTAAGATGTGAACTGCACGTCAGATCAGATGAGAGGAAGGAGTACAAAAAGCAGTGCTTGGTTCATGGGATCTGTTTAGCCATTTGAGGTCAGTTTCTGCATCAGGTACAAAACACATAATGCTACTGAAGCTGTGACAATACGTGGAGATGTGATAAAGCTCTAGGCAGTGATGTCTTTCCTAACAATTTTTTATTTCCTGTGTAGAAAGTTGATTACCATCCATTACTGACTGTGCAATTAGACATGCAAGACATTGTAATTTTGAAGAGAAGGAGGAAGGGCATGATTTTATTCTGATTTCTTTTCCTTCTTCTTTTCCCCTTGAGCTTACTTTCAGAAACAGAAGTTGAATAGGATGAGTATAAAGGTGTAAGGCCTCTGTACACACAGCTTCAAGGATTTTTATCTAGATCCACATGAATTAGATGATGCAGTTTGAAAAGTGTAATAAAATTACAAGAGCACACGCATGCCTGCAATGGCCAGAGTTTAATCACTGAATATCTGATTTGTTTACCAGCTTGACCTTTTTAAAGGTCTATCTGTTGATGTAAACTGACATTAGAGATGCCAGCAAGGTACACATTAGTTTTCTTACAGTCGCAAGGTTCAGACTTCTTTATTGCTGCAATCCCTGCTTTTTCATGCCTGAGGAGAAGGATTCATTCAGTGCAGGCCTGTTGACAGAGCCTTTTCCTGTCAGAGTTGCCCTTCTTTCACAAAATTAAATCCTCTAATCAGTGATTCAGGCACAATGAAATAGTCATTCCTTGGCAGCCTCAGGGATGCCAAGGCAGGTGTGACCACAGCCACTCTTCATAAATGCTGTGAATTACAAAAGTTGACTGATTTTCTTCTACAGGAAGAACTTGATATACGACCAAAAGTGTCATCTCTGCTTGGCAAGTTGGTCAACTACACGAATCTTACCCAAGGTGTTAAGGAACATGAAGAAGCAGAAAGCACTGATGGCTCGAAGAAGAAAGTATCAAAAGTAAGTAAAGATTCTCTCCATGGCCAGCTGATGACCAGGATGATTCGCTCTGTGGTTTCTGGGGAGCTGAACTCCTTTCTGCTTTGTCTTAACCACTGTCAAGAGCCAGGACAGTGCTGCAGAGAAATCACACATAGCTCTCTAGGTAACCAGAGGTTTTACCAAAGAGTTGGGGCAGATGTGGTAGTGAAGCCGTGTGCACTGCAGTGTGGTTACATATGCTTGGCATGGATTTAGATAAGGAGGATGGGCTTCTAGTGGTGAGCCAAGCAGGAAAACCAAACCCCCAGCTTTTTCTTAGTACTGTTGTAGCTACCGAGAGGTACCTGATGCATTTCTACAAGCCTAGTAGGTATGACACAAGATGTGAAGGAGACAATACCTTTCTAGAGTGGTGGGTGGAGTTCAGATTGAACACCCTGGGGCAGCCCAAGTGTCATTCTGGTGCTAGGCACTTAAGCAACCAAATTCTGCCCCAAAAGATCTGCATTTGGATGGTTTGCTCATTTGGTCTGGCCTGGTAATAACTAGGTAGAAGGTGGGGTTTGGTTGTTGGTAGTTAGATTTCTATCATGAGGGCAATGTTCTAACTGCTCTTAGTGCTCTGGCAGTCAGGCAATTCTTTCAGTTAGCGCTAAACCCTCAAGTGGTAATGGCCGCATTTTATGGCACTTGCAGGCCTGTCAGTTTGTCTGCAAATTTTATCAGAAGAGCACTTTTCAAAAAGCTGGGATAGCACTTGAATTCTACAGATCTTGTAGTACTGCCCTGTCATTTCAAAGAGAGATGGAAGTGATAATGTTGAAAACCAGCACATTGTTCTCAGAGAACACACGTTGCCCTGTGCTGAGTGCCAGCTTCCAGCTCCCTTACTCACTCTCCGGTTCCTTCTTCTGCACAGTTTTGTCCTGGGGTTAGCTAAGTTGTTTAACCAACGTGAAGCTTGAAATTCGGTTTTATCTGAGGCCACAGGCACTACAGTGCTGCAATACTGTGGTTAAGATGACATCATTATGAGACTGAGCAAAGGTGCAGCGACTGAGTTCTGGTACTATAGGCTTAAATTAAAGAAGTAACAACCATTTGAATTTCTTTTGTGTGGTGTTTTGTGCTATATTAATTGCTGAGTCTGTCCGAAATTTTTACCTCAGCGTTGTTAATATGAAATGTCAGCTGCGCCTTTGTCTTAGTTTGCTTTGGGTGGGAATAATGTCAGTTATCAGCTGTTAATAGGGTGTTATTGCATCATTGAAAATAATTTTCAGCCTCTCCCTGACAAAAGCAGATTGATCATTATCCTAACAGAGAGAGATTGGAGGGCGATACAATGGATGTAGTCCTTACTATTTTAAGAAAGTTCTGGTCACTTTTGCTTTTATTTCCTTACTAATTGCCTGACCAGAATAGCAGGGTAAGACACAGTCTAATCTGAAAGCGAGTCACTTATGTCCCTGTTGGAAAAAGAGTTGAGAGAATTTGGTGATGAGTCTGCAGTTAAAGTTGGTTAAAGCAAGTGCACTATACCTTTGTAAGGTAAAAATGGGGCAAGTAACAGGAAACTGAGAAGTTGGTTTAAATCCCTAGAAGAGTAATATGTAAGCTTTTGTGTTAAGATTTCTACAGCTAAGTATCGTTTATGTAAACACTTGTGTATTTTCAAGCTGTTTACTGCCATAAAAAAAAAAAAGACTGTTGTTAAAGCTGTGTTTCTGTGATAGAACAGAGCTTGGGCCTAATACCTAGGTTGTCCTGTATTGTGCTTTCCTATGTCCCAGAAGTGTGTGTTTGCAGACTTCTCAGATGTTTTTATGGAATGGGTAACTATTCCAAAAGTGACAATATCCTCCTGTGTTAATATCTTGGTATTTTCTGTGTAAACGCTGCAGTTTCCTTGAGTGACTCTTTGCCCAGCATGTCTGTCTCTGGGATAAATTACATCAGCTGCAATATCATGACTGTAGATTGAATTTCTTCTCCCTCTCTTGCCATAAGCAATATGAAATTCTAAACATCATGTAGAATACAAGAGGGCTGAATATTAACTTGCCCGATAATTATAACCATGAAAGCGAGGAAATTCAAAACCAGTAACTGTACAATGGTAAGGATTGAAGGAATCCAGAAACCATGCAAATGTGATTCTTCTACACATTCGTTTTTAATCATCTTCGAGTACAAATCGGTGCGCTGCTGTTACCTCATCCTTCCCATTTGGATGTTAGTACAGGAGCATGAACATCCACCCTAGTGCGCGAGCAGGTTCTGTGTTTAAGTGCCAGCGTTGTTAGCTGCCTCGTTGCTGAACGCTGTATGAGGTGTATTCACCAAATACGTACCCAGCCAGTGTGACAAAGGATAAGTTGCCTGTCCTGATGTCACTTACTGGAACTGACAACTTTTAGGCAAGAACTGGAGCAGGGAGGGTGAGCAGACCCTCAAACACTGAATGAAGAAAACAGTCCTTTCAGCAATTGAATATATAACTCTCCTTCTGAGCAGGTAAGACCAGTGTCTCAGTGAATACCTTTCAGTGACCTAGCACACCCCTGCCTGCTGAATCATATCCATTCAAATAGAAAATAAAGCCCAACCAAGAAAGAAATCACAAAACCCCCAAACTAATAACACAAACACAGAAGAAGAGACAACACAGCTGTGTACACGTGATTGCCGAACCTCTGAGAGGCGGTATTGAAAAAATGAGATCTCTCTTCCCAAGTTTAAGCTTAAAGGACTAGAGACTGTTAAGGTTTAGCTTGTGGAGATGGTTGTCAGCACCTTCTTTCTACCGTGACAAGACCAAAAGAGACCTGAACATTTCCCCAAGCTCTGGAAAATACATTGTGACCATTCCGCTTCTGATCTCTTTTGAGTAATTGCTGCAGAACTTGTGGGAGATGCCAGTGAAGATCAGGATAATTTCAGTGCAAAATAGCTTGATAGACACATTCCTCTGTTTCAGCATTCCTATTAAATATTTTTAATAGTAGCATTCTGTGTTAGATACACATCAGATACAATTGATGCTACCCCATGTAACAGGGTAGAAATTGGATTGCTTTATATGTTTTCTAAGTATAGTCTTGTATTAAAGCACTTAATAAGACACAGTGCTATAAAAATATCCTCTTCTCATGATGGAAAAAAATAGATTGTTCTAGTTGCTGTATCTTTAATAAGGCAGTTTGTTCCTGTGCTGCTGCCTGTCCTCATGCTAGAGAGCAACCACAAGAGCTGTCATTTCCCATCAGCGTCCCTTGAGCCCTGCGGCCAAGTGCTTTGATAACCCCTCCTGCTGGCACAATGGAAAGAGTGTCCTTCGGACCCAGATCGATATTTGTATCAATTACGCATCTGCAGCTGATTAGAGTGAATGGAAACATCATCTGCATCACTGAAATGGAGGCTATTTTTGAGATTTTTCTGTCCCCTCTCGGTTGATCTGAAGCAGGGTTCTTCAAAATGTCTTTGTGGTTTATTTCCTTCATGCCGCATGAGGTGTTTCATTGTTTTCACTTGGTAGCTGTTGAGCCTGACCATAATCCTCTTCTTACTGCAGATTGCCGTCTATTGAGACTTCAGCACTTGCTTCATATCCCTTACCGATTATAAGATGCTATAAAAACAGTCAAGCCACTGCTGATTACTGCTGTGAATGAGCTGGTTCAAGTGGTGTTTGTGGATTGTTCTTTCATACTAGTATTTTTTTATTGCATAGGGTAAAAAAATCCAGGGTAACCTCTTCTGCCTGTGGTACAGTTAGTGCTCCTGTGGCTTGGGTTTTGCCTGCGGACAGACGCTGAGGCATCTCCTGGGCTGCTCTGCTCTGCTGCAGTCTCCTAACAATAGAGCTAATGCACTGTGGCTGAAGTTAGCTGGGAACTTGATCTGTATTAGAGACCACTTAAGAGGAAGAGGGGGATGATGAACAGTAGAACGAAGCCGCAGAGACCACTGAGGGCAGAAGAGCTGAGCTAAGTTATGTTCTTATGCAAAGGAAGGCGATGTCAGGAAATGTATAAAGAGCAGGCTGAAAACTCACCTGCTTTGATAGTGCTTGGAAAACTGTCATATAGAATTTATAATAGCTGTGCTCCACTTGCTTCTCCTGCAGAGGAGCGATCAGTTGAGCTTCTTTTCTTCTCCTAGATGACACTTGAAAAAACTCCTAGAAACTTCTTTACCTCTAAGATACCCAGACATCTGATAAACTCGCTCGATGCCAGCTGCTGGGTTCAGAGATGTTGTGAGGGCCATGAGTGACAGATGAATAGTCAGGCAGATGATAAAATTATGTGGAATGTCTCTTTAAGAGAAGCAAAGAGAATGGTAATGTGGCAAGAGAAAGTGCTTCTGGAGGGCAAAATCTGCCCAGTGCCTGGCAACGTTATTTTGTCCTTTCTCAGTGAGTGTTCATGCCGTTGAAGACACAGTGTGAATCACCATTTGAATCTAAAGTATCTAAACTTCCCCTTCTTGAAGAAACAGGTACACTGTGGAGAGTACCCTGAGAAAATCCTCCTCCGCTGTAGCAGTGTAATGACTCATTTAAAAATCCCGATCGTACCCTGGTCAGGATCCTTATGTACAAGTGTGATTTCTGTTAGAATCAGACGGCAACAATTCCTTTTGTCCTTGTGCATTATCTTGACAAAGCTGGTCAGGCTGGTTCTATGGGATGGTTATTTTTATAAGTGGCAGGTGACATTTTAGGGATTTTTTTGTGTGCTGTGGCATTCGAGCAGCTGAGTAATAGCTCTCTGGCCCATGCTGGTAGGTCTCGTAGGATAAGTCCGTTGCAAACTGTCGACATCTGGTTCTGGTGCCTGTTTTACTTCAGGAGGTTCACCCGAGTTGACGTGTTTATGGGGGAAGTCTGGTTGCTCTCATTTAGCCTTAGTAATACAAGGAATTCAAAGCTGACTTTAAAAAAAATCAGTCAGCAATTCCTGACATTTCTTAAAAAGATCATGTTCATGGGCACAGTTTTCTTTCATCTCCGGCAGTGCAGATTCCTGATGCAGAGGAGGAAATTGCAATTACATGTTACAAATTGAAAGTTGAGGCACTAAGTTCCTAGGTTGCTTGTTGTGACCTGGTGATCTTGCAACCATTTGTTTTTTTTAGGATTTTGCTTTGTGTAACCAAATATACTCTTGGCTTACCTTAGGTAACTAAACTTTTCCAGTGAAGACAAGGAAGAACAGAGTTTTTGACAGCCAGTTCATCGCTTTACGAGTAATCTGATTGTCTTAAGTGCTGTTGCTTTTGATTGATGACTAATTTGTCTATAGGGGTGCATGTGACCTATTTATTTTTCCATTTAGCTAATACTGTGCGGAGTCAAACTGGAGCAAGTAGTGTCATCTCTTTAATATCCTTCTCATTTATATGATTGTCCATGAGTTTTTAAATGCTGTCAATCTGTAATAGGGTTTGGAATTAGATTTATTTGTAGAAAAGAGTATGAAAAGGGATGAGCCTTTGAGAAGTTAGTCTTCATTTCCCCTATGTTTCAGCGTTCTGTGTAATCTTAAATGCAAAATAAAACCTCAGAAAGCAGAATGAATGAAATGTTGTGGCAGAAAAGTACAGAGATTTGGGACTCTGGTAGTGCCAAGTGTGCCTATGGAGGGAGCGTTTTGTATCCCTTGAGATAAAACCCTCGTCAGTGGCATTTTGATGCCATTGTTTTGGATCTGCACATCCTCTGACAATAACTGTTTGGACAAAGGCAAATTAAACAAATACTATGGTGAATGCCAGTCATAAGCAGTGCCTGTGAAGCCACCTTATATTTTCTCAAGCACTGCCAAAAGTAGTTCAGAGTCTGATGCTAACACTGAAAATAGGAAAGGTTGGAATCATTAGGTTTTCTTACATGGAATGTATAAAATGGAAGAAAATACATTATGTATGGCTTCAGATTGCTTCCAGATCTTTTCTAGTTGTAACATCACACAAGAATGCTTTCCGTAAAACTAATTTGTAAATTCTGGGGAGCATATGGTAGGATCTAGGTTATCTGGGGTCTGCAGCGCTCGACAGGTTTCATAGTAGAAACTTGTTCTACAATAAAACAAGTACACGCATGATCTGTTGTCAGTAATTGGTGTTAAATGTTGAGTACAGTTAGTTCCACTGTGAAGATGTGATGGGGTCAGTGTTTTGTTCAGAAAGTCATGGGTTTGGGGTTAGGAGTTTGCTTCACATTTTGTGGAAGTCCAGCACAATAGTATTTATGTTTCCTAGATTTCTACCATTTGAAAAATGGAAGTTATGGGTGTTTCGGTTACCTGTGCTTTGAATAATTTCAGTTAATGAATGTCAATGAACTTCTTTTTTTTTCAGTCACCCAACATGGGCACCCTGATGGGGGTGTATTTACCATGCATGCAGAACATCTTTGGGGTTATTCTTTTCCTTCGGCTGACTTGGATGGTGGGAATGGCTGGAGTTCTTCAGTCCTTCCTGATTGTGTTACTTTGCTGCTGCTGTGTAAGTATATAGGCAAAATCATGGATGTGACATAACTTCTGTGAAGCTTGCGAAACTTGGAGAGGCTGGATTGTAGATGCATGTGTAAAGAAAGGCCAGATTTTTGCCAGAGGCTTCTGCTGTGTTTGTTGCCATGTGATTTCTTTTTTTTCCCTTTTAAAATTTTTTTTGCCTAGTATTTTTGAACTGACAAACTGTATCTAGGGTAGATGCAGTCTTAAAAAGAGAGTTTGTTCACCGAACAGTTGTTTGTCATGCCTGTCCTGGGTCACGGCTGCCTGCTTTGCTGGACTACCCTTTACTGGGATTTTAGCTCTGCAGATTGAGGGACACCTGCATTCATTTATATTGTTTTGTCTGCAGATACCCATTATCTGACCTGATAAGCAGAGCTCATCTCTCAAGCAAAAGTCTGGACAGCTTAATGATTAAATTCCTGCTACCCTTGTTTTCTTTCAGATAACAACCAACCTGTCAAGGCAGAATCAATAGTATTGTGTGCTATGCACAGTGGCAGCTTTACTCTATCGAGAAATAAGTTATGCTTTAAAAAACGTTGTTGACACAATTGCTTCCTTTTCCTTTTTTCCCCAGACTATGCTGACAACCATATCAATGAGTGCTATTGCCACGAATGGTGTTGTTCCAGGTAAGCATAGCAAGCTTCTCATTTGTGTTTAAAAACCAACCAACCAAACCATCAAAAAAGTTGTTATAAGCTCGTAATGTGGCTTTTTTTCCTGGATAAATTCACTTAAGCCAGGATACAAAGCTTAAATTCGTATCTGGTATTTCTTCTTAGCATCAGTTAGTCTAAAGATTAATTTATTCAGTTTTTAGTTACTCTGTTGTAACAAAAAGTTACTTCACTTCAACCGCCAAAAGAGCAGATGCACAGTGCAAAATTTTGTTGTACTCTTGTGAATGTTTTGCAATTTGTAACAATGAATAAATAATTCTACTCTAATTTTCTTGTTTCATAGCTGGTGGCTCCTATTTCATGATCTCCAGGTCATTAGGCCCTGAGTTTGGTGGAGCTGTAGGGCTGTGCTTTTATTTGGGAACAACATTTGCAGGAGCAATGTATATCCTTGGTGCCATTGAGATTTTGTTGGTGAGTAGCACTGGGGTAGTCCTGCCTTTAAGACAAATAGCTTCTAGAAAATCCCCCAGTATTCTCATCCCGTATTTGTATACACATTTGTCTCTGGTTTCTCGGTGTCCCGTTCTGTACCGATAGTACTTCCCTTTGGAAGACACACACTTTGTGGGTATCCAAAATGGAAGCTCTTCTGAAAACATGGGCAGAAGTTGTGACTTAATTGAAGATGTGCTCATCATTGGGGAAGCCATCTCAGTTGTACTAATGCAACAGAATGGGCCGTTACCCCTCGACTTTTCCTATAAACTAAAGAATCCTGGTGAAGAACATATTACAAGCTGGAAAGTGATTTAAATTTCTAGTATAGGTACAAGACCACTGCAGTAATATAGATGGAGTTCTGTTCCTGTGTTCCTTTAGCCTTCTTTCTTCTTGTTTCAGACATATATTGTGCCACAAGCAGCAATTTTTCATCCATCTGGTGCCCATGATGCGTCCAGCGCTATGCTGAACAACATGAGGGTGTATGGAACTGTATTCCTTATACTGATGGCAGTCGTGGTCTTTGTAGGTGTGAAATATGTTAACAAATTTGCTTCCCTCTTCTTGGCCTGCGTGGTAATATCCATACTGTCCATTTATGCTGGAGCCATCAAGTCCATCTTTGATCCACCTCTATTTCCGTGAGTACTGTTTTTGGCTGTGGGTGTAGCTTTGCCAACAGGTCTGGAAGGTTGAAGTCAGTGGAAATGGCTTAAAACTTATGCCTAATACCTTGTCACAGCTACATTTTTGTGAATTACTTCAGATTTTTTTTAGTTGTATATAGTGACAATGGTAGTATCCTGCATGTGGAGCTCAGGGAGTAGAAGTTTCCTAGGCTGAAATGAATGTATTATTACATTCTTTAACCATTTGGTAGATGAAGTCTTGTGGTGGGAGTACAGATTGATCGAGGTTGACATTTCTCTGCTTCCTACAAAGACAATCCAGTTTCTTTGCCTGTGACTGTTAAGTTTTAGCAAGAATTCTGCTGGGTTGTTTGTGGCAGTTAGTGGGAAGCAGTATGGCAGGTCCGTTTTCCTCAGGCCAGTCAGGCGTGATGTGCTGCCTTTGTGGCTGGAAGCAGTGGTGGTGTGACGCAGCTGCTCGCTGAGAAATGGGGCATCTATTTGGAATGTGGGAGGTGTGATGGTGGGGCTGTGCTGGGCCTCCATCGAAACTCCCCCTTGGTCCGAAAGCTGCTTAGGCTACCGTCTGAGTAGCTCTGCTCTGAACACAACACGTGTTCCTTGACATGTTGGCAGTTGCACATGTAATACAGTTTCTGAAACCCAGCTCTGGAGCAGCAATAATGTGGCTACGTGTGTTTCACCAGAAAGGCAAACAGTATTTCCTGATACAGCTGACAGGAGATGAATGAAATGGAAATAGAGGAGTTGAGTCTCCATAAGTATTCACAGCATAAAATGTTGTGGCCATAACTAAGCACTTGAAACCCTCTCAAGCGTTCCCTGTAGGTATTTAGGGCCTAGTGATTATAATGTTTTACAACAGTGGCAAGTTTACAGCAGTAAAAATAAAAGTGTCTCTACCTCCCCCTCATTATCTCCTGGATTGCCCTTGAATGTTCTCCCTATGTTTCTTCTTTGGGCTGTATTCCTTTCCCTTTTGCTGGAGTAAGTAGATACTGTATTTATTTTAATTTTGGAGGGGAAGACTTCTCTAAAGTTACAGTTCACAGGCCTGCAAACCCAACAAAAATGGCCGTGTCTTTTCCATGTTCCTGGCTTCAGTGATTGATAGAAGCTGTGAAACAATAGAACTTAATAAAATGGAAGAAACTTTTTCTTTTTTCTCTCCAAGAGTGTTTTCTGGCACAGGGAAGAGAAGCTGAATGAACTTTTAGTGGTAGCAAACTGTTATATCACCATGTCTTGTGGAGCAGTCTTTGGAGAAGTGGATTAAAAATTTGCAGTACTGGAATAAACTGTATTTAAGTGAAACACAACAGGCACTGGGGGTTTTAGCAATTACGCACAGTATCTCTTGACAAGGGGAACCCCTTGCTTATTGTGATTGAAATCTGTGTCCCTGATTCCAAAGCTAAAATGTCAGGAGGTCATTTGAGTGCTACTATACAAAAGCTGAGATGATGCAATTCCAAAGATCTGTAGATATTCTAAATGTGTAGCAATCGGAATGTTAGTGTTCACATCTCTTCCACTCCAGTAGTTCTGTTTAGCTGAAGAAAAAAATAATTAAATGGCGTAATCTTTCCCTTTCATTGTTTAGGGCAAATGCACCAGATTCAATAAATCGCACTGATACAGCTTTTTATACCTCTTCCAGAATTGTTGGAAAAGTACCTTTATATTTCTGACCATTCTTTATTGTGCTGCCACTGTATTTTTGAAACTGAGAAATGATGCACCAGACTGGAGCAACTTGAAGTCTCCACGATATGAAAGAAGAGTTATGGGGAGGGGTGGATTTCGCTTTCCTAGTACCATGTAACAACTCTGGTTTTCATGATTTGCTTCCAGGATTTGCATGTTGGGCAACAGGACTCTGTCAAGAGATCAGTTTGATGTTTGTGCCAAAACCATAGTTAAGGACAACATTACTGTGGCCTCTAAGCTTTGGGAGCTCTTCTGCCACACTACAAACCTAACCACCGAGCACTGTGATGAATATTTCCTCATGAACAATGTCTCTGAGATAGCAGGAATTCCAGGAGCTGCTAGTGGCATTTTAAAAGGTATGCCAGAATACTTTTTTTTTTCCTCTTTAAGTGGAGGCATGCTGAGCAGTTGAAATGGATTGAACTGTTCCCTGCTAGTTAAGAAAGATGGACTGAATAAATGTAATTTAATAAATGTAATTACAGTGAAAAAAATTATCTTCAATAAAGGAAACCAAGTCTTAAGATCTTGAAAAAGAGTAGATGGCACTTTTGTCCTGATCAGTACTTGTCTGCTGTAAAATTGATTACATGTCCCTTGTACATGTCATAATTTCAGTGGAAGGTCAGCTGTAACTATGAGCTATACTAACAGGAATAAGTTGTTAAAATTTTTCAGAACTCTGTATAGCTATGTCTCTGCATTTTAAGGAGATCTCAACAGGTTGAGATTATGTCCTGAAAGATAAGAGCACTTGTATAAAAATAGTGTACCTGCTTGGTTGCCCTCTCCTGAATATGTCGTTGAAAAGTGTTTGTTACTGAAATGGACTCCGGAGAACAGTCACTTTGTGCAGGTGCTGAGTGCCTGAGGTTCCCATTTTCACAGAAACTAGCAGTCTAGTTTCTGAAATGGACTCAGCATTTATTAGTGCAATTTC
>WEIS01009299.1:478-18589 GCA_013389965.1 Todus mexicanus | reverse complement strand
GATAATCCATGACTGAGGAAGAAATTAACCCCAGCAGCTGGACCAAGCAAACAATAACAGATCAATTCGGAGGAAAGCAAACTGTGTTCTTAGCACTGCTTTCAATCACAGGCTCTTTGGTGCTTCAACCATGTTATAGGAACATAAAAGCTACTTCTCGACCTCCTTGTTTCATTTTAAGTCTATGTAACTGTGATATATTATGGTCTGTTACGTCACACTGTGGAAGATATCCGATTTCTGGGGAACTTGGTTATCTTAGCGGTTTACATTTTCCTTTTATTGTGGGTTTGAAGGAAATGTGCCCAAAATCTTTGCTCTGTATCCAACCACCAAATTTTATGTAACGTTTTGCTGATATTAGTCTTCACTTAAAAAACAAGAACTGAGTGACTGTAACCAGGAGAGAATCCCAAGCCATGCACAAGCACGAGGATTCCATATCATGTTGTATGCACACGAAAAAGAGTATAAATGGATGAGAAACCTTACAGTGTTTTCCCAAACCTTTGTCTGAAAGTTTTGTCTCAATCTTGTTTCAGGTGCAGCTGAAATTCAGTCCCATGTTTCTACCCTACATCGAAATTGGTTTTTGGATGAGTTTTGCCATTTTCACAGTAGCGAAAGGTAAGGAACCATTTCACTGTTTGGCTTTCTTACTCTTTGTTGCTCAGTCTGGACTGCTGTATCTAGATTTTAAACAATTAAAAGTTTGAGGCTGTTCGCACCTACCAGTCTGGAGATGGTACATTAGAAAGATAAAGTCTGTCTGTAAAGTATGAGTCTGAACACGAGCTGGGCTTTGAAGTCCTCTTTCTTCTCTGCTACCAAAATTCTGAAATATTATGAGTTTCTGTGAAGCAGGTGAGGAAAAGATATCCATGCTAGATAAATTACTCTATGAGCAGTGAACGTGTGAAATCTGTGGTTAGCTCCTGTGTGAACTCTGGGATCTAACCATGCAGTTGCTAATGCTGTCCAAGGCACTTCTTTGGTCTTCTCCCTCTATCCATTCACTGCTTTCCATGGAATTTGAATTCATTCATTATGTGTGATCCCCTAATACATTCAGATGTCTATTTTTTCTGGCAAATTTGGTTGGAATTTGCCTGTGGTATCCAAAGTTTTAAAGATTCAGACACACACACACGGGAAGAGTTATATACGCGTGATTTGTACCATGGTTGTAAAACTTACAACCAGGGGCTGCAAAGAGGTGTGTTGTAGTAACTAAGGAGCAATTCTGAGGAAATATTAATTACGTTACCTGAGGTTCCATCAGGGTCTTGTTCCATCTTTTCCCAAGTGTTGCTGTGTTAAAGACTGTGGGCACAAAGCTGGAGTAAAATGATGGTTCCTGCTTTCCCTGCAAATTCACATCAGAAATCCAGTATGATGCCATTTAATTCGGCTACAAGCTTAGATGTTGTTGGGATATTGCTGCTTCTATCTTTTGCTAGTTTTCTGTGGGTAGTGGCTTTTGTTCTCCTTATGCAGACATCTAAACTAAATGACATCAGCATTTTCATGAGCTGGACTGCAGGATTTTGCCCCCAAACTGCTACTATCTGATTTTAAAATTTTACTGAGATATTGGATAATTTTGTGTGTGTGTGTTTTAGTATTCATAACTCTATCACATTGAAGTACCTTGTTAATATGCTGTGTGGTTTTGTTTCTTGGTGGTGCTCATCCGTTCCTGTCAGGGGAACTTCAGGTAACGGAAACCTCAGACAAAGAGAAATTAGATTTCCTGTAATTGTATAAGTGACAGCAGTTGGAGTGGTTGTAATCACATACATTAGCTGCTAAAATGCCTATCGGGGCTTTCAATTAGAAGGAGAATTCTGACAATAGTGTTGAGAAGGTGAGATCCCAAGGAGCCCAAAGGACAGGGAAGAAACTAGTAGTAATTATATTTCAGACCTGGAGAAAGAGAAGGTGTCAGGCAAACAAATATGCTTCATAGGAGCTATATCTGCTTTCTGTAGGAAAGTGGAACAAGTCGAGACCAAGCGCTGCGATAACCATAAACCGCCAGCTGTGGCAAAACCCTTATGAATTATAACTTGCTATGGCTCGTTGTGTTGATGCATGGGTGATAATTTCATGAGAACCAGTCTTCGTTTGTTTTCCTTTAGATATACAGCTGCAAGTCTAAGCCAGGCTTGACTGCATAGGACATGCTAAGATCCAGCCATGCTCTAGGAATGACTACAGAGCTGGCCCAGCTTCCAAATGAGCAGTATGTCAAGAGTGAGGCATGTCTTTCTTTTCAATGACATGAAAACGTGACTGGAAATGTCACTCTCTGGGCATCTGTGCCATGCCCTCCCCTTCTCCTTCATCGATCAGTCACAGCGCGTGGTTATTGGTGTGACAGTGAAGCAATCTGAAAACAGACATCTCGGAAACATGCTTAACACATCAAATCTCCGGAAAGTCTTTCAGAGTTTCTTCGCCCATCTGTATTGATTCTTGTGTGATACTTGGAGTCACTGTGTGAAGGACAAGTTGTAAAATGCTACAGAAAGGAGGTTTCAGAGATCTGATAAGATTTTAGAAGTGCTGACTACCTCAGGCATGCACAAATCAGGTGTTGAGTGAGTTGTCTGTGGCAGTGAATCCTTAGCATGGCACTGTCATTGTAATCACAGAACCTAAGGTGTGAGTTTACGTGCCATGCCTTCCGAATGTCTGTCCGTCTGCTCTGCAGGACTGTGGCCTAGTCCCACTAAGAAAGGTCATTGAGGAAGATCAGCAGCACCTAGAATTGCTGTGCTGGAGAGGTTTGAAGGCTGGCACTCGGTGGGAATAGGCTGAGGAGAGAGGATCCTGAGGGGCAGTGAAAAGACAGCTTATCTGTCTTCAACAACATCTTTCTGCACAAGGGATGACAGTGTCAGCACTGGGCTGGTCTTTTAAGTCAAGTAACTCTACTTTCCGCTAGTAAACTCTACTAGTTTGAATTTTCAAACTAACTTATAGCCAACAGTTATTTATTGTATGCTCATTGTGAAAATATCTTGTGTACTATTTCACCGTAACTCCTCCATCGCCACCCCCAGGTCAGCTGTCTGTGACATCCTGATCATGTGCACAATGATGAAAATCAGGTATGAGCTACTACCAATGAAAAGTTGATTTAACTAGAGAAATGACTGAAAAGTCAGGTGAAGTGATGTTGGGATTTTACAGGTCAAAAAGATTTTGAATGTCTTCTTATTATTCTCTGTGCAATATCGCAAGTGCTCCTGACTGGAGATGCAAATCATATGTAAAGTTGGGGTTGTGCTTCCTGGTTTTTGAACAAAGGGAACAGGTACACTTAGAAATTCAGTAATTTAACCTCTGGATTACCTCATCTGTGTTTGCTCATCGCTTTATGAATGCAGATGTTGTTCAAGATACGGTGCTGAGAAAAGAACCCTTTGTCACTACCTGCTCTACACGGTACAACCTAAACGACATAGCGGGAAAAGCAGGTCAGGTTTCACTCTAGAAGGGTTGGGACAGTGCCGCTCCTCTTCGGGTGGGAGAATCAGATCATGGTCATCTGAGATTCAGTAGCACTTTTCCTGAGCTAAGTCATTCCAGGATTAGACCTGAAGTGATCTGTTCCTCTAGTTCCTTTGAAGTGTGTAACAATGAGCAGCCTGCCCAACGTTCCGCTATTGTGGAAGCTTATTCCAAAAATGAAAGCATAATGAAACATAACCTTCTATCTTCCACCTGCACCTCAGGTGAAAACAATTTGGATTTGAAGCCAAAGTAAACAGACGTGTTTCACAAAGTCATAAAAATCGTCATGCGTTAACATCTTTTTTCGCTGCTATTAAGTTTTATCTCACATGGAAGTTCTCTCCCCACTCCTTGATTTTCATTTGCAGTGTCTGTATAATCTGCCAACATTTGGGGCCATTTAAGTCTTCTGTGTATATAAAAGGTATAACATAATCTATAGACACGGAGTATGTACAACAGTATACTTATGTGCCTGCTGAGGTGATGTCTCTGGTTTGAATTAGGGTTCTTTTACATTAAACTTAATGTAGAATCATAGAATGGCTTTGGTTGGGAGACCTTTGAGATCATCAAGTCCAAGTGTTAACCCAGCACTGCCAGGGCACCACTACCCCATGTCCCTCAGCACCACATCTCCACAGCTTGGAAACCCCTCCGGGGATCATGGGGACTCCACCTCTGCCTTCGCCAGGGCTGGACAACCCTTTCCAGGAAGAAATTTTTCCTCAGGTCCAACCTAAACTTGCCCTGGCGCAACTTGAGGCTGTTTCCTCTTGTCCTGTCTCTTGTTCTTTGAGAGAAGAGCCTGACCCCCCTGGCTCCAACCTCCTGCCAGGGAGTTGTGGAGAATCAGAAGGTCTCCCCTGAGCCTCCTTTGCTCCAGGTTCAACACCCCCAGGTCCCTCAGCTGCCCCTCACCAGACTTGTGCTCTAGACCTTTCAAGGGAAAGGGAGAAGATTCAGAAAACCAAGCAGCAGTAGCAAGGAGAATGTCAGCACGTGCCAGGGAGCCAAGCAGTCGCTCTAGTCCAGCCACGTGGATGTGTGGGATGAAGGGCCACGTGCACCCACACCTTGTATTCCAGCCCTCCGGGCAGACAGCGGGATGCTGGTCAATCTGAACTGCTTGGTCACAGTCCATCAAGTCAGCTGTAAAACCTTCAGTTCCAATTAAATACAAGCTCATTGTGCTTTCACACAACAGTTAATAAAATAAAACTCATTAGGAATATAGCGTTTAGATGAGAGCAAGTGCTATTTTTTTCTTTTAAATGTCACACTGAAAACCACATTTCCTTTAATCAGCATCTGCTCCATGTTAGACTGCCCGTAAAACCGGGTGCGCTGTTGACAACGGGGGAAGATGAAAACAAACAAACGGGAAAACTACAAAAGACCTGATGTTAACATCAAAGTGCAATAATCCTTCTCTTTCCTTGACATTTCAAAAACATTTATATTTTTGACCTTAACCACTTTAACTTCCCACCTAATTGGAATTTGGACAGTAAGGGGTGGAGAAATGATGGAAAAGAGTAGGGATTGCACGTGAATTGAAGCACGAGATGAGGACACCAAAAGAAGGAGAGGGGAATAAACCAGTTTGAATAAATTAAAAGATTTGTTTGAGAGCAAATCAGCTCCATCCTTTTGGAACAGCGGTTCTACAGCAAGGCTTGCAGAGACGGAAGCAATGACATCTCCGTGTAGTTTGCGCTTGTACAAATAACATCAGTGTTTCTGTAGGAACTGTAGTATTTGGTGTGAAGAAAGGCATGAGAAAATTGTGAGAGCGCACTGTGAAAAAAACAGGAAAGAATAGACTGTGTGTGGTTTGGTATTTTAATCTAAATATATAACTATAGATTATTATTTGGTAAATATTAAATGTTGAGATAAAACTCAGTTGAGTGTTACAACGGGCTAAATGCAAATGCTCATGAGTCTATTGTATTTGGGCAGTAAAGTGCTAAATACCTGAGGTGAAAGGAGGGAGGGGACTTCCTTAATCATTAAACTATGCCTTGAATATGGAGGATAATCACATCAGCTCTAATCCGATTCATAAACACATCACAGTCCGGACTTAAAATCATTGTGGTTTCATTCCCCCTTGTTCCTATTCGAAAATATTTCACTGCTCTGATGGTTAGAAATCCTCTTGTAATTTCCAGCATAATTGTGGCTAGTTTATACCTATTTGTTTTGTGTCATCACTGTCCTTCCATGTGAATAGCTTTCCTCCTCCCTGCTGCTTCCCCCGCTCCTGCCCCCACAATCCATTTATAGCCGGCAATCACGGCACCTCTTTGCCTTTGCTCCGCTCTGTTAAACAGGCAGTGCTCCATTGGGCTCCTCTAATAAAATTGGTGCTCCTTCCATCGTTTCTGTTCAGTACCTACTTTTTAAACTAATCCCTCTCAAGCATCTTTGACCAAAATGGGAATGGTGTCCAGGTGCCTGTCTTAGCATGGGATGACTTGTCCTCTGGAGATGCCTATTGCGTTGCTTTCTCTGTTGGCTGAGGTACTAGACTGTTGGATGTCCATCAGTAAGGTGGGATGAACGCTGTGAAGGTGCACAACTGTTTGAGCTGCAATCACATTTATGCTGATCATCAGGATCAGTCTTCTTTTGTGTGACCAGCTCTTCTGTGACAACCACTGCCTCCTGACTATTGTCAGCAGATTCACTAATGTTTCCTAGTTACTGATCACTAGAGTTATTCCAGTTGCTGGAGTCCGTCCATGAAATACAGGTCCTATATAATATGATGTACAATTTCAACCCTGAGCTAAAGCCCGTGGACTTCAGAAAAAGCTCCCACTGGTAAAAGATGCCAGTTATGGTTTTGCAGGCAGTGGCATAAAATAGCAGACTCACCCAAAAAAAGGCTTTCCTTGTTAGGTTTGGATTTTGAAGATGTGCCTGTCAGTGTTTTCACAAGAAATTCCCAGAAAAAACTCACACGTGTGTCTGAGGGGTATGGATGCTTGCAGGCCTAGACATACCACTCCTCTTGGGACGCCTGGTGGCTTGCTGAACCAGACACAGGAGGACCAGGGTGTGGGAGGACTTTTCCTCCCAGCACATCTCAGGCGCCACCTTCACGTTCTCTGTACAAACAGCAAATCAGACCTGAAAAAGGGTGTTGCTTTGAATGGGGTTTGCGCCAGATGCCCTCCAGAAGTCCCTTCCAAGCTGAAATATAGTTTGATACATCTTCTTTATTGCTGGATCTTTTCCATTCCTCTGAAGCAGCCTGATGCTGTGTGCTAAGGCGGAATATTGGACTAAATAGGTATGAAATATCATCCATCCTGGCAGGTCGTGTAGTTCCATGTGCAAACAGGATTTATTAGAAACTCAATACATATTGAATGTAGGTCTTTAGGGATCTCTTATTTACTTTGGGCAGGTAAATATTGAGTTGTCATGAAAGGTATTTGACTCCATTTTGGAACATAAAACAGAGAAGGTTAATAGAACAAAGAGAAGAAATCAACACTGCTGGTAAATGGTACCACACGTTCCTGTGTATCCCCTTCAGACTCCCCAAGTGGTGCATGTTTTGCATACTTATATAAAACAAGTTTCGTAGTCTCACAAGCCTGAAAGAGGTGAACAGGAGCTGGGAGGGCACTTTTGTAATCTTGTCAGACTTGTTTGTGAGATCTTTTCCCTGATGGTTGGAAAAAGTCTGCTGATTTGGCCTCCTTTTTTTCTCAGTTACGCTCCAGATGAATTCCTGACTGGAGCAACTCATTGCCAATGTAAAGTCTCATTGGGAAGCTGATGTACTCTGCAGGGTTTCCCACAAGCTACTCCAAGATAAGAAACAGGAGGAACAAGACTGGAAGGGGTCACAGAGTGTGGCTGGAGTTGGTGGAACCAGAGTCTCATCATTTTCACCCGCTGGAGATACATAAGTGATGTGCTTGTGGGAGTATCAGTGATTATAGGAATATCAATGACTGGCTGAAGCAGCATCTGTAAGATAGCTGGTTTTGAAATGGGATGGTTTCTTGATTGTTTTTTTCTTTTAAAAACATGCATGAGTTTGGGGGCTTTTTTGATGAAAAAAAAAGATGAAATTTCACTCCCCTCACACAAGTTTTAATAAGGATCCCAGTGTCCTAGGTCATATAAATATCTGAGAATACCTGTTCTTGCTGGTAATATCATTAGAGGACTACAACAGCCTCTGACAAACTTTTTTCAGTGAATACTTCCATTTTATTTCAAGATAATGCATGTTAACAGTTGCTGAAGGTTTTTAATTTGTATTACATCTAAAGTAGATAAGAGAATATGGACATTTCTTGATAGGGTGAGAGAAGTTCTTTCTACAAGTTTGTAAATCAGCAGAAATTGGGGTAGGAAGAATTCCAGCTCACATTTTTCATTCAGACCTTGAGGTCTGCAGGAGAGTTTATACAATTATTACTTGCAAAATGTAAGATTACTTTTTAAGGTAGAAATTAACGGTGCTATTGCTGCAAGAAAAATAGCTGTCTGTATGAAACTGTACGTATCAGTTGACCTGCAGTTGCTGGTTTTTTTAATCTAAACATTTATTTTTTTAATGAACGCTGCTCATTAAGAAAGATGCCGAGAAAGGAAATACTTGTTTTTACTGATGAAAATGTGTAGCCTGTCTTTTTAGCCTCCCTGACAGTGCCATTCTTTGCTCTCTCATCACAGCACAAAGAAACACTGTTATTTACCCTGGGAAACAGGTGACTGAACTTATAAAAATCACTACAGGACAAGATGTATTGAGGCCTGGCACGGAATGACAAATTCTGGCGGGGTTTGCCAAGAAGAGACATATTGATTTTTAAATGATTAATAAGGAGAATATAATTGTATTTCATTAAGATGGATGGGATTTCATTTAGTCTGTCTTCTCCTTTTCCACTTCAGATGCGAAAGGAAATCAAGTCATCATCAATGGCACCTTGTGTTAGCCTGCCATGGAAACGAGGTCATTGATTGAGTAAAAGAAGTTTCCGAGAGGCTAGCCCAGTCTTTAATGGAGTTACTGGCATAGATAACGTGGCAAAGATAACAGCACTAAGTTTCTCTCATTATTTTGAGAACAACCAGGACTAGGAAGACGTTGATAACATCTTTGTTCTGGACTTTGAGGCTTTTCAAGTCGCATATTAGCCCCCAAGTAAATTGAGGCGGTCATACAAACACACGGGATTTCTCATTTGTTTTTGTAACGTCATTTGAAGCCATTTCACTGTCTAAGCCTGAGGGACCGATAGGCTGAAAAAGGGAGTTCAAAAATCCTATCATTTGGAATCCGTAGCAAGAAAATCAGTGTGTTCTCAATCACAAGTATGGAATTAACTTTTCTGTGGATTTCTGTGGATTTTAGGACTGCAGTTCAATTAAACCTGTACTTCCACCACCACCTGAAATCAAGGGCTTTATGAAGGAAGCTGTTCTATTTTAGATGGTCTTTTCAAGCACTAGCTTAACAAATAGAAGAGGTGGGGCTTTCCTCTGTTGTTCTCCAGTGCAGATGCCCAAGGTGCTAATTCATGTTATTTCTGACTGGTGGTTGTACTTTTCCTCTATACATCCAGCTTCTTATCAAAAGCTTTTGCTCTAGTTGGAATTATTGAAGTGTTCACATGGCAGTGACTATACTGCCTGCGTATGGCAAGTTAAGTAAGCTGATTTTCATTTTATTGACAGTTCCTGTTTTCCAGTATTTCAGTAGCTCTTGTGCCACCAGTTGCACTGTTCCTGCAGCTGAGGAGTTTTTGATCAGAGCCTCCAGGTAAAATATTGAAAAGATTTTAGTGACGGGTGAGCCTAAATGAGAGATATTGGGTATTAATTAGCAAAAGGTGAAAGAATATATTAGTTAAGAAATTAATAGGGAATGGAAGAGTGATGGAGTGAAGAATTAAGAACATTTAAGGATGATAATCACATTCATACAAGGAATGCATGTTCCTACTAAGTTAACAAATGCATTGCAGTGTGACACTGAATTTTCATATTATTTTGGATTCAGTTAAAGATGTGAAAGACATCGCTCTACTTCTGCAGCCAGAAGAAGTTGGGTTTTTCAGTTCAACCAACATGATGATGGAGGGAACTGGAGGGATACGGCCAGGGGCGATTAATTAAAAACTGATAAACCAAAAACAAATTTTCAGGTATCATAGACGAGTTAATTGTATTATCTCAGAGTGACTTACGTGAGTATTCAGGCCCTGGAAGCTGCACTTTAAAACTACAGTTGAAAACATGCAGCATTTTATCAAGCTCACTTTCCAAGGAAGAAAACTCAGACAATGAGGTGGAATGAATTATATTCTGAGGCAGGTCAGGAAGGATCCATGAGTTTGTTCCTTAAGTGAGACTTTCTTTTACTGTCAGCCTTGTAACAAATCACTTCGGAGTCATGCTAGGATGAAGATGTTGGTATTTATTTACATGCTTCCTCTGAGAATTAAACAAGGCTTTTTGGACAGTTTCCCCTAAGAGTTACTCTATCCTCCCTGCAACTTGGAGACACTGAAGTACGAATATATGCATAGCTGTTCGTTCAGCATGAGGGGCTTTGCATATGTTACGGTTCTTCCTTCCACAGAGGCTGAGGAGAGCAAGAGGTTCTCGGGATATGCAAATAAGGGGGAACAGGAGAAATCTGGGGTGTAAAATGCAGACCACAACTTTTTTCTCTATCTATGGAGATAGTGGTTTTGAAAGAAAGTGAGAAAACTGTATTAATGAAGCTCTCAGCCTCTACTGGGGGAGATCACATAGTGGTTTCGTCCTCCCAATTTAAATATTTACCGTCCCTGAAACCACAATTTCAAAGGTAGGCAAAGTTACTTTATCCCTCCCAGCTCGTGACGAACTCTGCTTCTTCCAGATTGCTTGGTGGCGCTGACAGCCCAGATCTGTACAACTGAAAAGATCTTGGATGTGTGCAGCTGTAAAATGATTCCTGGTGTGTTTTGTAACACAAATGGTTTTGGCTTCACACCCCTGGCCTGCTCTGTCCGTCTGCTTGGTTAAATACCCAGGAGATGACTTTGCTGGTATGGAATGTGGTACAATTCTCTGATGGGGTCATTTGCTAACTGATGTTCTGCTGTGTAGGAGGAGAGATATACATTTAAAACATTATTACAGAATATCCTAATTCATGAAGACATGACTTATCCTGACAGGCATCTAATGAAACATCAGAAAAGGACCGAATCATGGCAGCTAGAGAAAGGAATGATGATGTGGGTTTGACCCTGGAGTTGGACTGTGGTGACTGCAGCAGATGAGAAAATTTCTAACAAAAATGTCTTTTGAAATTAAAAATGTGGGTTAAGAAAACCCTTGAATTTGGGGTAATAAATACACTGTTTTGTTTGAAACTGTCTCATCTTCAGCGGAAATTCTACTATTAGAGACACATTCATTCTAAAATAATGCATAAGCTTTTAAGCGCAGTCTAGGATGTGGTGAGGTTTGTATCTCTTTACTATATCAAGCAGGAAAGGACCTGGAATCTGGTCTCCTGTCTTGCAGGTTAGTAGCCCTTCTGGGGCAGCAAAGGTAGTTTCTCACTCATCTTGCATAAATTTTTGCTAGACTTGAAAAACGTGGAAAGGTTTTGTTTGAAAAAATGATGGAATAATTTTTAAGACTCCAAAAACCTCAGTGGTATGGGAAAAACATCTAAGACCTTGCTTCGCTAAGGATACATTCTCTGGTTTTGCCTCAGATTCTTTGTGATGGTCAGCAAGTCATTTCTTACTATAATATTTGTGTCTCTAAGAAAGATCTGATGCTATTCTCCTGCTTCATCTTATCTCTATGGACACTGTTCCCATAAAAATATCTGACTATATATTGAATCCTAACCAGTGTTAAAGGAAATCATCACCTAATGTTTTTTCTGTTTGGTTAAATCCTTTATTCTTGTTTTTCTCCCTTTTCCTTTTTTTCCTGATGAAGCCAATGAATGTGTATCCTGGTCTTCTGTTTTGTTTAGAGATGCCTTGGCGATGTCTGAGATGATTTCTCATGGGCCCTACATCAAAACTGAAGGGATGAAGAAATTGGATATTTAACAAAGTCTTCATTTGTTCGGTAAAGTTAATTAGTCACTCTTGACCGTCAGATTAGATTAAAATTAAATATGGGTCAATTAACACTTGTTACTTTTCTTAGCTTTGTTTCTGACCAGTCACGCTGAAATTATCACTGAAAGTCACACGTTTATTTAAATCAAAATTAAGATGCAGAATTAACTTTGTCATTTTTGCTAAAATAACACCTTTTTTTTTTTTTCCCCCCGGAGCTTAAATCCGTTAATCCATTTTTTCTTTGATAGGGTAACATGTCTAAATATGAGAGAGGAATGTTGTACCAAAGAAGAATCAAACCTTTTTTATCTCATAGTATATATTAATAGATTTGTTTTCCTAGCATTTCTTGACCTTCATGGCTAATCTACTACCCTGACCAAACTTTAGTTTCTGCGCAAATCACATACATGAACATTTAGTATTGTATTGCTGCAATTATTGAATTTTGGAACTTCTGCTTCTTAATCTGAAGTCATATATTGTATGTTAACAAAAAATATATACATCCTTGGTTTTGACTTGTAACGAGCAAATCAGCTCTTTAACCTCTTTCTGGGTGAGCAGGCGCCTTCTATTTATCAGCTCACTCACACCTTCACACCAAGCAAACTTCTCATGCCTAAGGTTTTCCTCCCTCATGTTTCTGCCAAACTACAAGTCAGGATAAGATCTCATATACATATAACATTCACCAGCTTGATTATCACTTTCTCTGTTTCCACCTTCAGAGCCTGTGGGATGTTACCATTATTGCCCTGGTTATCATGGAGCCCACTAAGTATGGGATGCTTTTGGCTTGCGAATGTAACGTAAAAACCATCAAGCAGAAGACAAAGCAACCCAATGCTGTGTTTCAGGTTAGAAATTATTTTCAATGTTTATATTACATTTTTTTCCTTGACTGCTGTTTTGCTTTCCCCACCAATTTTTCCAACCTCCCTTTCAGTCCATCATTTATTTTTATTGGTTACAGTAAGACTGCAGGCTTTTCTACAGCTGAGCACAGCTGCTAATGTTTTGCTATTGATTCCACATGTTAGCTCAAAAGTGTATAATAATCTGTTTTAATCGTTGCCTTTGGCTTTTCCTCTTCCCACTCTGAGAAGTGCCCTCTGCCTCTGGCCTGGCATGGCCAGGACCAGAAACTGAGCCTAATTACATCAACCTGCGCTTTGCCAAAATGCCCAAATATCCGTAACGTGTTTGAATAACAACTGGTGGGAGACATAACTCCATCCAGCTCCCTGGAAAATGCTTCGAATTATCAACTGTAGATGTGCTGACAGGAAGAAAATCGGGTGGGCATGGTAGGAGGCTAGGCTACCTCTGGCCCAAAAGGGAATACCTCAGCGGTACAAATGTAATGCTATTTAAGTCCCTCCCCCCTTGCTTCAAATCCCTGCAGCTCTGAGGAAGCTCCAAATTATAACAGGACTCCTAAGGGAACGGCACATAATCAGCCCTGCTGAAAACATGTTGAATAGCGCTAAATAAATCCCAGGTCTAATTATGTTACTGAGACTGCGTGGGGACTGCGCATCTGGAAGTCCCCCCCAAGAAGTCCTGTGGTAGTTGCAGCGAAGTGCAGTCAGCTACTCCAGCGCCCGTGGCCGCTCAGCAGCCAGCTCCAGGAAGGAACTGTGAGAGTCCCCTCACAGTGCAGGAGTAGCCCACATTAAATCACTGCTTATTTAATCTGTCAAACTCCTCTCCTTCGGTCTAGGAGACATCTGCCCGGGCTGGTGGGAGAACCAGAGCTGGGGCATCGGATGTGAGTGGCTCAACCACTTCTGGTGGGGCACAGAGCCTTCATCTGCTTCCCAAAACAAAGCCAGTCCTTTCCCGAACACTTGCTATATCATGATGAGAGAAGCAACTTGGGGCTTTGTCTGCAAATGCAGAGGGTGGTGTTTTGTTGAGCTTTGCCACTGGTTTCTCTGTGGCTGTGTTTTGACCACAGTGTCTATGACACCAGCAAGCTTTAGGAGAACTTGCACAAAATGCCCAGTGTCCTGCATGATCTCTTCTACAGAAAATAACTGCCTTTTACCTCAGGAGGTGTAGTTCTTTATCCTGACATGAGTGGCACCTTTTGGAGAAACCCTTGCTGCTACTGTTGTGATTTTTAGGTACAAACATGTACTACCTGTGACTGACCTCACTATCGGGAGCTGATTCAGTTGGAAATAAAGCCTCTGGTTTAGGCTTCTGAATTTTCTAATTCTTCTGTGCTTTTCATCAATCATCATGAAGAAAAATACCAGCAGATGTGTATCACCAACACCTAGAAAAAGCTATTTAAAACTATTTGTGTTCCTCTTTTTGTTGTGTTTTTCTTCTGTTATTTCATCAGTTGGCTGTCAGAAGATAAAGACTTACTATTTTTGTATATACTTCTTATACCAGTATTTATAATTCTTATACCAGTATAGACGTTACTGTGCATTGTGATTCTTGATTTTATAGGAAGTTAATATTTCTGGGTTTTTTAACTTCCTAAGGAGGTCTGGAAGCACCCTGACAGTGTGAGTGCTCATTATGCAGCCACGGAGACAAATTCTTTCCTCTTTGCTGAAATATATCCATTAGAAGACAGCAGAACCCAGAAAATTTTGGGTGGTCCATAGTAGCCCTGTTTCATGTTTAGCAGAGCTTGTGGAGAGTGTTACGTATTGCTAAAACTTACCGGAGAAAAGACATTTAAATTTCTCTGTTCTGTAGGATACATATAGCTGGTCTTTGATAAAATGCTCCTTTAATGTTGTGCATGAGAAATCAGGTCTTTCCTTTGAAGTCAGAAAGGGAAAGTATGGAATAAAGTTTTCTCTTCTCTGATTTCCCCCCCCAAATTTAGATAATTTATTTTAGAACTTTATTAAAAAGAGGATTTTAGTTTCTCAGGTTTTCTTTTTCCATGTGTGTGGGTTTTTTGTGACTTATTGAATCTAAATATATTCCTGTTTTATTTCTCTAGTCTGTAATTCTACCTTCAGTAATAAGACTGATTTAACTTCATTAATTCTGTCTAAATGCACGTTCTGTAGCATTAATACAAACCACAGGCCTCACAGATCACCAAAAGCTGCTGGATTTGTATTCTGTGTTCTCCAAAAAAACTGCACTGCACATAATGCACCTTTTCTTTCACCTGGGGAGTGCTGCTAGCATGTCACAATATTCTCCTTGCAGCAGTTCCTGGGCAACAAGTGGAAAAGACAAGCTGGACCTTCTGAGTCTCACCTCTCCTGAACCTCACTCCAGTCCAGTGACACCTGCAAAGCCTTTGCTGCTGATATTTGCTGCAGCTCTGTCTGAATTGTGTGCCTGGCTGGGCAACCAGACTGATGAGTCCTTCTCAGAAATGGAATTTCCAAGTGGAAACCTCTGCAGAACTGGTGTGGCATGTGCTGTATTCTGCCCTGGCATCTAGAAAGAGTTAGGAGATGGCGACAAGCGTATGGAGCCACTCCTGCCCAAGGAGCTCTAAGGTAAGCCAGGGCTCTTCAGCTCAGGGTGGAGAAGGGAGTGGGGAAAGAGATGGGTAAATACAGATCTGCCTAAGTCATGGAAGAGTTGGGAGGTATCAGATGAAGGCAAAGTGGCTGGTTCAGGAAAAACAAAAATCAGTGTTTCTTCACAAAAGACACAGCAACGCACTGAAGCTGCTTGTAGCAGGGTGCTGCGAATGCAGCATTATCATAGAATCATCAAGGTGAGAAAAGACCTTTAAGATCATCATGTCCAACCTTCTACCCAACACACCCATGGCCACTAGACCATGGCCTGAAGTGCCACATCTACTCCTTTTTTGAACACCACCTCAAGAACTGTGGTTTTATAGATGAAGAGCACAATGATTATGGCAGACACAGAAAGCTCTTTGAATTACAGATTGATAAATGCTGGGAGAGTGTTGGGGGCAACCAGCCCAGCTGCTCTTAGGCTCTGCTGTTACTTTGCTTTCATACCAGTAAATCAGAGAAGGCTCAGGATATCCATGGAGTTGCTCAGAGAAGAAACCAACAGCATTTCTTTTCAGAACTGCTCTGCCCATCAGTGTGGCTTGTGCCCTAAACCTGTTGCTTTTCCAGACCGACAACTTCTTACCAGGGTCCCAGCTATCAGAAAGGGCCTCATGCTGCTCTCCACTTTGTTAAACAGAAGTTGGGTTTATATTTAGTGGCGCGTGGAGTGGTACAGATGAAACAAATCACTCCTATAAATTCTGCAAGATAAATAGGCCCTGTTCAAAACTAGCAAGGAAGGTTGAAAGCAAGATTAATATGCAGTCCCGAGTTATGCTTCCCACAACTTTTATTGATTATTTGGAAAGTAAAAATCCCCCCCTGTGATTCCTTATATAAGTCAGACTGAAATTCTTGTGCAACTATGTTTAAGAGAAGAAAATGATTTGTCTGGGAGGAGAGCCCTTTGGTTTCTGTGTCAGGGGCAAGAGGTTTAAAAGCTTCCTGTCATCGCCTTAGTGTTGTTTACCAACAAATTCTTGAAATAAGCACAGAATTCACAAAAAGAAGAGTTGTTGCTGCTTCGAGGCTTCTCCACGCTGGAGATGGGACACGCCAGGGCAATAGGAAAGGACCTGCGATTTTTTGGCTTCTCCCACTTTTGGCTCTGAGGTTGACTTGTTATGATGCATAGGTGATGGTAAACATCTCTGTTCTGAGAACTTGATAGGGAATTGGCACCAAGAAATACTTCAAAGTTCAGGGACTGAGTAAGGGATAGACTGTGTAAGCACACAGTACGATGCTTTGCTGTTTGAAGGGCATCCCTGCGATGGGTTAGACTTTATTGATCCCTTTGTCTCCTCTCTTTTGTACTTAGAGGAAAAGTGACCATCTAATCCTACGCCATTTCCTCAGCTGCTCTGTAGATGACCTACATCGTGTAGACAACCTACATCATGTAGATGACCTACGAGAGATGTGCTTTCTGTGTTGGGAGGACTTCTCATCTGTTAGAAATCTTACAACAGCATGTTAATTGTGTAATTTACACAGAACAGAGAACCACAATGTCTTCTCCCCTTTCCCAGCCAATAAGAAGTGCAGTTCTCATTCATTTGCTAGCCTTAATGATGTTCTTTTATTTTATTATTATGAGTTCTTTCAGGATCATTACTGCCTGGCTGCAAAGGGAAAGTTCTGACCAAAATATGAATCTGTAGCACGGCATCTAAAGGATGTGAAAAATTATATCCTATAAGGTCCAGTGCTTTGTATTGATTTTACAGAAGAGACAAATCTCGTGGGTCAAAGTTGAAGTGATATGGACAAGCAAAATCAATAATGATTATAAAAATAGGCATTTTTTCCCTTTTTTTTTTTACTAATTCATTAAAAAATACAAGAGCACCACAAGACCTGCACATTATTGATGTTTTACAGATTGCTACCAGGTTTTTTAAAATTAATTATGATTTGGAAAATATTTTTTGCCAACATCCCATTGACGAAAATGTATTTTCAAAGCTGAAATCAAGCATTTCTACCAGAATAGATGTGGCTTCTACTGTGGCATGGCTTGTACAAGGCTCTTTCATACCTTGAACAGAACAAAACCAGACATAAATCAAGATGACTCTTTCACTGGCAAAATTTCAGCTTGCTGTTAAATATTTTTATTATTTCAAGTCCTCCACATGTGCTCTGTACTGAATAGATCATTGGGAAAATGTCACCCCTACGGGTGTTTTTTGGGTCCTCCTAAGAACCTGTTGCAAAGAGCACGCTCCACACCTTTGATGGGATAACTTCCTAACCAGAGACCTTGTGCAGGAGGCTGGGGACAGGAGAGGAGAATCCCACGCACCTCACTACAGCCTTTAGCATTACACAGCATTTACCAACCATTAAACAAACAATTGTTTAATTTCAAAGCTCTTCTAATTGACCATTAGTCACACGCTCTCCCTTGCCCTCTATTTGCTGTGTTAAAAATCACAGCCCTAAAAGAGCTTACTTGAAAGAATCCGTAATTAAGCAGCTACTTAGTCCAGGAACGTCAAAATCCTTCTTTTCCCAGGGACAGCAGACGTACCTTTGGGTGTAACCACACCAGCGTAGCCAGCGGCAGAATCCAGCCAAAAGTGTATCTAAAACTCTGTCTACAAGCATTTAAAAGTGGGAAGTGGATGGAAAGAGTGTAACAGAGCAGATTGAAGTGGAGAAAGAAAAACAATAGGTACACATTTCTACCAGTTTCCTCAGGCACCCATAGCAGCTGCTTAATGATACATGTATCATTATATCTTGGAGTAGTTGGAGGGCAGAAGCAGACTTGATTACACTACAGACAATTGTTTCACAATAATTCTGGACCATTTTTCATTAGCTGTCTCCCCTCACAGCAAAACATGGGGTAATTTTTTCTAAAAAAACCCCTTATACCTCTAGAAGTGTGTCCAACAGTTAAAGATTTTTAATAATTCATCATGCGAAACATC
>WEIS01009296.1:0-12385 GCA_013389965.1 Todus mexicanus | reverse complement strand
GATCACGCGAGTGTTTTGGAGAGGCTTCAAACCAAACGAAACTATTTGGGGATTTTGGATATGACGGGTTTATAAAAAGAAAAAGAGAAAGAGAAAGAGAAAGAGAAAGAAAAAGAAAAAGAATAAGAAAAAGAAAAAGAAAAAGAAAAAGAAAAAGAAAAAGAAAGAGAAAAGGAAAGAAAGAAAGAAAGAAAAGAAAGAAAGAAAGAAAAAGAGGGCTGTTTAAATGATGGCTCTACCTCGCCTTTGGAAGCTTTCAAAAAGAATCCCTGCTTCTTCTTTAGCTACATTTTCCTCCGTTGAGCCCAAATGGGACGCTAAAGCTGCTCGCTGCTGGTGGAGCCCCTCGGTTTTCCCATGGGGAAGGAGGTAGCAGCGTCTTTGCAGGATTTCCAACAGACACAGGATTTCACACGCATCTACTCTATCAGTGAACCCCATCCCAGCACAAAAACTTTGATCCTGAGATGGATTTTGAGATGCCGGAACCCCTGCCGTGATTGATCTGTGCTGGATTACAATAATTATATTAGTACATACTTCTCGAGTGAGTGTAGTTAAACCAGAACGGATCTGGTTTATGTTGGTACAACTTGTTTACTTCCTCTGGAAGTATTCTGGTACCAGTCCCTCCACGGGAACGGGTCGTATGTCTTAACGAGTCGTTAAAACAGGCCGGGAGCGTGCAGGCGTGCCTTTAATAGACGGAGGCTCCGACTCTTTAAGAAGACAATCCCCATTCAAAAAGTACTTACACACATGGTTAAGCCCCGCTGACTTAATTTGTTAAGGAAAGGCTGGTTTAAGCAGATGCTTAAATATTTTGCTGCGATCGAGGCCACGGAAAGTGGGAGTTGCTCTGCACTGGCTAAGGGAGACCAGTGAGGACAGCACATGCAAGAGCTGCCTGGACCAGGCTGGAGGAGCAAAGCCTTATTAAACACTTGCAATTAAAAAAGCAACCCAGATAATCCTTTTAAGAAGGGGAAAGTCACTGAAGATGAGCATAAAGAGCAGCTAAATCAAGGAGCAGTTCGCTTTGGCTCTATATCCTTGGCCTGGCTGGGGGCTCCGTGCCTCAGTTTCCTCCTACCCCAAGGTGGTGGGAATGACAACCCTGCTTCTAAAAATCACTTTACTCCCAACCCCCCTTCTTTAAACACAAGGATAAGAGACAAAACGTCCTCTAGCGATAATGAGACAAAAGGGAAAACGCTTGGAAATTCAAAATGAAGCCCGAAAGCCTTTCCTCTTGTCCTCCTGATGGAAGTTCAGGAATAGATGAGGCAAACTGGGGAACATATCACAGGCATCCAGGACATTTGTAACGCCAGGGTCAAACTGCCACGCACAGAATTGTGCCTTCTCCCTCCGGGCAGAGCAATCCCAGGCGGATTTTCAGCTGGTGTAAATTGCCCAAAGCCCATAATGAAGTTATGACAATTTCCAGCAGCTGAGGATCTCTTCCCCTAATGAAGAGAAATACTGGGAGGAGGGAATGAATTAGTTTTAAGTAAGAGCTCATCGCCGAGTACGCACGAGCATCTTTAAGAGAGCCCTAAAACCCATTCCCTTATCCAAAGGGGAAAGAGCAACGATGCCCATTCCTGAACCACGGGATTTTTCTTCTCCCCTCTAGCTGAAGGATGGGATTCAATGAAAAGCTTCTCAGCCACGCAGGGGGGAAACGATCTAGAAATAAGCAAAGATGTAAATTGTATTAAAAAGAAAAGGAAAAAAAAAAGAAAAAAATCAAAAAGGGGGGCTTCACTTTTCTTCTGGGCTGCGGGTTGTTTTTTTTCCTGTTTCCCTCACACAGGAAAGGCAGCCACGCTGCCCATATTTCACTCCTGACAGTCCCTTCCATCACTGGAACAATAGCCCCGCGCGGCTGACCAGGGTCACAACCACGCCGGCGCTTTCCCAACGCCGCCGTATCGCCAGAAACCATCAGTCTCTATCTGCGATTCTCTTCCTGCGATTCTCTCGCCAAGAGCCCTCTCTCCGAGCCTTGGCTGTTGCACAGAATATCTACAAAATCCAGGCGAAAAGGGACCCGAACAAAGAGCGCGGCTGGAAAAAAACCCAACAAAACCCATCATCCGGAGGCGGCCCGGGCAGCGCGAGTTCGCTGAGTTGCTGTTGAGATCTTAGATATCTATAGATAAACTATCGGGGAAGCGGCTCCTTCCTTCCAACCCTCTAGAAAATGAAAATCTGTCTCCGTGCACGGAGCATATCTGGTCTTTCCATCCGGGAGCTCCTGTCCCCTGCCACAGGTGTCCCAGGGACGGTCAGAATAAATATTTCAGTTGTCCAAGGAGCCGCAGAGTTCCGTGGTCAGAGCAGCTCGGAGCAGAACTACCCCGCAATTGAATTTAAATGAATTATGCCTCTAGTAGACTATGTGTAAGGGACGAAATAAATGGAGATGGGCAATATTTCAACCCACCTAAGATAGGAAAGTGCAGGAGAGTTGAGCTGGTGTTTTCAGGCACGGGAATAAAATCTTTTGGGGTGCAGAAAAACGCCTGGAAAAGGGTGATAAGACACGAGGGATACTGAGAAATAAAGTAAAAACTCCTTCCCACTCCCTGTCTGTAAAGCTCTGTGTGTTTTAAAAGCCCAGAAAATCCCCCCAGCAATGTGAAAATACATTAAAATAACAGCCATGAGATGCCAAATCTAACCTAGCTGGCTTAAATTCAGCGTTATCGACATTAACAAGAGCCTGACGATTTTAAGTCCTGATTTCTTTGCTTAAAAAAAAAAAGCTAATCTAAGTTTTCCAACATTCCCCTCTCGTATTTTTGTAAAGGAAGGAAGGAAGGAAAAAAAAAGTCCAAAGCTCTCCAGCTGAAAGGACTTTTAAAAACATCTGTCATCGTAAACGTGTAAAACAAAACCAGGCAGCAGCGAACTCTCCGTCTTTATTCCCCGCGCTACCCGGCGGAGGCAAAATTCACGCTCTGTAAGTTTTTTCCAGGGAGCGTTCGTAGCCGAGATTTTTTTTTTTATATATATATATATCTATCCGTATCTGTTAAAAAAATCGTTTCAATTAAATAAAAAAAAAAGAGAAAAAGAAAGAGAGGGGCTAAGTTGAGGCTAAGTCTGAAAAATGCATCTACTTAGCAGCCAGGAAGCATTTTTTTCCCGAGTTGAATGGCAGATTGCGGCGATGAGGGGAGCGAAGGGGACGCCGAGAACACCTGAAAGATCCTCTGACAGCGCTGGTGTCGGAGGTGCTCGATGGCTGTTTACACCAAGTGCCATCTGGCTCTATAGATATAATAACAATTATTCCATCGAGGTCTGCAGCTCTCTAAATCATATTAATATACAATGATTCCGCTCGTCTTATAGGACTCGCTGTTTCGCCGTGCTCCCATTTAACCCGGGTAATGCGCTCAAACAAGCCTGCCTCATCATTAAGAATTGATTTTTTATTTATGGCAACGTCGCTTGGCAATCCCATGATATCCCTTTGTAATGCGGGAGAGAACGGGGGGTGCTGCGTCCCGGCGTTAATCTCGTTTTATGGCGTATCTTTAAAAATTTGCAGCATCTTGCTGCATTTGGATATTTATGTGGAGATTTGTGTCCTCGCGCGAGGCTGCGGTTTGGCTTCCGAGATCTATTTCACCCGGCGTTGGCGCAAACTATCTAATATACTTCATTAGCTATATTACATCAGATAAGGGTTTTATTTCTTTAAATTATTTAACCTTGCTAGAGCCCACTGGGATCCCATAAATTACAGCCCCGCTAATGAAAATCATTAGTTAGGCTATTCAAAAAGACAACAGGAAAAAAGGATTAAATATCTTTGAAAATCAACTCTCGCTCATATTTGAAATCCGAGGTATTTGACAATTCAGCACAAATGTCTCTTTTTCCCACATGGGTACTGAGAAGAGCTCGATACCGAAACATCTGAGACAGCTCTGGAACATTTTTTGCAGAATATATTTTGGTGGGTGGTTTTTTTTCCCTTCTCCCGTTTCTGGAGTCCTTTAAAAAGCTCCTCTGTTGCCTTTCGAAGGAGAGCAGCCTCTTAACCACCTTTTCATCAGCAGCCGTAGAGGCAGAATTTAGTTGCTAATTACAGAAATAAATGGTAAACACTTGGTGCATCTTTCCTTAAAGCTGGAACGCATCCCCCAGCCATGGAAAGCTTTGATGATGGAGCTCAGCACCCCCAGGTTGAACCAGACCTTCTCCTCCTGGAGAAGACTCCACCAGGGTTTGCACGGGGCAGAGAGAAAAAAGAGGAGGAGGAAGCAGAATTAAGTACACTTGCTTCAAGTTGTTATCTGAGCATTAAGTAATAAACCCAGCACATTTAATTTAGACTCTCCTCCACTAAGTATCTCATGGGGGACATCTTTAATAACACCTTCCACCATCCATATCACTATTATGGTAAATGTTGCCGCATTAATTCCAGTTATTCATTTTTCGTCCGAGCAGGGTTGCGCGACGCGCCGGTTGGACCGGTGGGTTTGGCCAAGCTCCGTGTGTGCGCTGAGCCTCAGGGTGGTTTGGGAGGGTACGAGGGAAGAAAATGGAATTTCGGGCGGATTTTCCAGGATAAAGGCCACAGAAGCACCACCTGCCCGTTTTCGTCTCCGCTTGGGGTTTTTTAAAGCAGTTGAGAAGAGTCAAACCAAACTCACAGCTCACCAACCTGACCTTAAGAGGGTTTGGGAGCACAAGGACTTGGGCACAGAGTAGGTCCTGACTTTGATGGTGGTACCTTCCAAGGGCTCTTGTGCACATCTAGACCCATCCTGAGATGAAGCCACTACAGAAAAGAGAATGCGAACCACAACCACCCTCCTCCTCTTTGCTCCCAGTAATCAAACCAAAAATAATGAACAGAAACGATCTGGAGATGTAAAATACCCTACACTTTGTAGTGCCCTGGAAGTAGAACCACCTCCCCAAGAGAGAAGCTGGATTTATGAAGCTACAGAAGTTTCTTATGGTCTAAAGGAGGCACCAGAGCAGCTCTGTAGGATCACGCAGAACCTGGTTCTCCTGGGCCACTGGTCACCACATCCAGCACTCAGACTGGGCAGCTGTGATGCAAACCAAGAACCCCCCCAGCTCTTCAAAAGCATCACCAGTTAGATAAATGTATTTCAGAAGTGGTCAGAGTTTGCTCTGCTCTCCTGGGCTTTGCTCAAACCCGGAGCAACTTCACCAGAATAAAACCGCAGCCAAAGGAAGACTTCACCCGTCAGCTCCAGGGATGAAGTCAGAGGTGGTTGGACCCTCATCTCTAACCAGACTTTGGATCTCCCCTCGTACGGAGCATCACGCACCACCATGACCCCTATAAAACCCCAGGTTTAAGGCGGTGATTTAAGAATGGCAGCTCAATTTCCCAGCTCCTCCCGACTGAACCTCCGAACCCAGCGGTAGCCCAATGTATTTTCCCCGCTTTAATTACAACCCCTTAACTCGTTGCAAAAGGGCTTGCTTTTATTATCGCGTTGTTGTTAAACCCGTAAAATACGCCCGGCGTGGAGTTCATTCGAACCTTCAGCTGATAAACCATGAAAACCACGGGCTTTGCAATCAAAGTGCTGACAAGCCCAGGAAAGACAGAGCTCTGCCATTGGGCGCCGCCGCAATTTGCCTTCCAGGGCTGTCTCTAAAACACACACACACACACACAAAAAAAAAAGCTTCACATGCAGCATGCAAAAGAAGTTACAAGTGTGTTGGGGAGGGGGCTCGGAGAGCAGGAGGGGGGTGGCAAGAGCATGTAAGACGAGGAAAGCGGGTGGCGACGGGAGCGGGGAAACCGGCAGATCAATCATTTATAATTAACAAAAATCCGATTGGGGCTTTAAATAGAGATCAATGTGTTGCAGGCTGAGTGGATTGCGAGGATGTATTCACCTTCTCGTAACTCTCCTCGCGAGCTGTCACACCTCCAGAATCCCCATTTGTTTTGTTAACAAAGCTTCAGGGGGCGCCAGCCTCTCATTGAAATTTCATTAATCTAATGGAGTAAAGTCCTATAGAAAAAAATCAAATTCTCGTTGGGCGAGATGGTACCTGGGAAAGATAACCTCTGGTTGAACTCCCCGACTCTGATCGCTCTGCTATTAGTCTGAGGAAATAGACAGCAACTAGGATGATTACAGCCACCGGCCTCAACATTTTTTTTCCCCCCCTTCTTCTTCCACCACCCCCTTTCCTCCCCAGCCAGCGCCAGCACCACCGGCTGCGCTCGCAAACCATGCGGGGATGGGAGGGTGGCTCCCGCAAGCTGGTGTGGAAGGGAAAAGGGGGAGAAAGGGGAGGTTATGCGGGGTTGAGGGGGTCTGGAGACATCCCTCAGAGGTACTCGGGACAGTAGACCTCAAATAGGGACTTCCTCTAAAAAGTTATTTGGGAGTAGATGGGAGGGTGGGCAAAGAGCAGGCGTGTGGTTGGTGGTGCTGTGTTTGAGGATATTCTGGGTAGCTGAGGATATTCTGGAGGATATTCTGAGGATATCCAGAATATCTGAGGAGATTCTGGAGGATATTCTGGACATCTGAGGAGATTCTGGAGGATATTCCAAGGATGGTCTGAGGATATCCAGAATATCTGAGGACATTCTGGAGGATATTCTGGATATTTTAGGACATTCTGGAGGATATTCTGAGGACATCCAGAATATCTGAGGAGATATCCGAGGAGATTCTGGAGGATATTCTGGATATTTGAGGAGATCCTGGAGGATATTCCAAAGATGTTCCGAGGATATCCAGAATATCTGAGGATATCCAGAATATCTGAGGAGATTCTGGAGGAGCACCAAGTGTCCTCTTGTCTGGTGCCCACCACATTCAAGCCACATGGTGTCATCTCGAATTATCTGCAATCTCTAATTTAATTTATCTCTAATTATCTCTATCTCTAATTAAACAACAAAACAACCCCAACTTCTTTGTCTTTCCCATGCCCATCCACTCCTCAACTTCTCATTCTCCAGCCCCTTAAAGACTTTGCAGGAGGTTTCCAAGGGAAAACCAACCGTGTCTCTTCCGCTGCTGGATGCGTGACCTTTACAGGCAGGACGAGCAGCTCATTTTTTGAAGATGTCGTATTTGGAATATTCCAGGAATCCCAACAACTGGAGTAACACAATCGCAGGAGATTCTCAACTTTCAGTTCACACTCCTCCCAAATTCCTCATCCCCTTGTTTGTGGGAAAGAGCAGGAAACTTGAAGCCAAGGGAGGAAAGACCATGAAGCAAAAAAAAAAAATAAAAGTGAAAAGATCTCACGGTTTTCGGCATGGTTGGGATTGCAGGCGGAGCAGCGTTTGCTGAGGAGCTCAGCACCAGTTTCGACGGGATTTTAAGTGAACGGTTATAAAGCCACTGCTGAGCACAGCCGTACGCACGGCTACGTTCTGCTCCCCAAGTGGCCAGTGGTTTACAAATTCTTTTCAATTTATTGGAAAAGTGGAATCGTCCTTTCCCTCCCCTCCCCACTCTCAAATCACTCATCCAGGTGGCTTATAAAATCCAGCTGCGGGTTTTATTTTGGAGGACTTGGATAATCCAAGACAACACTACGGCGGCCATCTGCGGCATGTGGTTCGGAGCCCTCGGCCAACTGTCGACGTGAAAATCATCAAATCCCCAAATCATCCCATTATTTCAAAATTAAAGGACCCCTGCAATAAATAGAACTTGAAACAGATCGGACGTGGAAATCAAACCCTGAAAAATCTGATCTGACTGAGCATCAATTTAACCGCGTCGGATAAAGTGGTTTGTGCCACTTCAGCCACGTCACCGGGTACAGATATTTTATTTAAATCTTTTTTCTTTTTTTTTGAAGTGCGTTTGCTTTCTGGTTACAATCTAAATATACGGTGCACTTCAGTGCCTTCGTCTGAAATTGTCACAGGTCTTTACGGTAATCTGATCGACCTCCGCTCTGCTGGGAAGGGCACTTCTTCTCTTGTTGGGGATGGAGAAGCTGAGGCAGCTGTTGCCATGCTGCCAGGAGGTCCATGACCACTCAATCCTGGTGAGGTCCCACCTCACCCCTACATCGGCCCCACCATCATGACACAGAGATGCTGAGGGCCCAGCTCCCCCTTCTGACACCGGCTCTTGACCTCCTCAGCAATTTATTTTTGCTTTTCCCTCCCAGCCTTCATTTTCTTCAAGGTCTTTGGAGCAATCGCCTCCTCCAGAGCTGAGACCTCCCCAGCTCTACCCATCCCAAGTCTGGTAACCCAACCAAGTGGTCAGTGGAGAGGGACGGATACTCTGTGCTGAGAAAAAGGGGATCAGTGGTACCATGGAAGGACCCACCTCTTGCTACCAACTGCACAGAGCCCACCCCATGGGCATTTGGATGCGTGAGCTGCATCTCATGGTGGGATTCAAGCAGCCCAGTGTCCTGCTGCTCACAGCAGGACGGAGCGAACCAGCTCAGACCAAGTTTCCCAGTTCCAAACGCCACATCACTGCAAAGGGGACAAGATGATAAAGACAAACTGGCGAACTGGGAAGCAGAGAAGCGAGAGTGCAGCAGGTTGGATGTGTTGGTCAGCATGGAGTGACCTTCCAGAAGGGTGGCTGCAGGATGAAGGGAGGCAGCCAGCCCAGCCCAGCCCAGCCCAGCCCAGAACGGGCAGGCAAAGGTTGCTGAGCCAGCAGAACCCCAGCTTGCAAGCGGAGACGGTGGCTCTGGAGGACGCAGCGTGCCAGGGCTGAACATACGGAGCCTGCTGGAGACAGGGAGGCAGGCAGGGAGTCAAGGAGAGGGCAACATTGAGAGGAGACAAGAGGGGATTATGGTTTTGGCACCAGGCGTGTTACTCTCCCTGCTGTCCTTACCTGGCACAGCTCGACTCGCTGATGGATATTTTCCCCACGGGTGCCTTGCATGCCCAAGCCCCTCTCCTTTCCCTGGACCTTGGTGGTTTCCTTCTTGCTCTCTCACACACCCAGGAGCTTCTTAGCGTGGATCCACCTGTGGAATCCACTTCCCGTCCTCCATCCCTCACCCCTGTTTATTCGCTTACGTGGTTTTCAGCGACGCGTTGGAAGGGGCTTTATCTTTGCGAGCCAAAAGGGATAAAGGACAAGGCGGGAGGGGAGGAAGGGCGCTCCCTGAGTTAGGATTTTTCCAGGGGGAAAAGAATTTTAAAAGTAACCTTTGTTTAAAGTACAGCAGCACCTTTCTGGGCATCTGTCTCTGAGCAGAGAGCGAGGAAGTCTGGGAGGGAGGGAGGGAGGGAGGGAGGGAGAGATGCGCGCACACACACCCCATTGCAAACACACACACACACACATAGATGAGCCTTCAGGGAATTGTATGAACTTTTGAACCAGAGATGCAGAGACAGAGCCTAGCCTGTTCCCACTTTAATAAACAATTTCTTTTTTTTTTTTTTTTTTTTCAATTAATTAAGGTTTGGAAAGAAAAAAAAAAAAAATCGCAGAAGAGAAGTAATTTAGCACGCGGCGCGTACTTTACAGATGGATCCTACCTTTGGATGCTTATTAAATCTATGCATGATTGCGCTGGAGAAAATTAATCGCATTGTTTTTCACTATTCAGAGGGGTTTGCAAACAGCACAGAAAATGATGCTGAGCTCTGGCTCCCTCCCCCCATCCCGCTCCCCCCGTTCCCACAGTAACAATAAGGACACAAACCTAATTCACGTCCCACCAGCACCGTGCTGGAAGGAGCGTGTTTGGACCCACACTCGTCACGCAACCCATTGCCACGCAAACCTTGATTTTCCAGGCTCTAAACCCCCTGTTAGCCGAATTTCTCACACTGTGGCCTCTCAACTATCCAGTTAAAGGGGTTTTACTCAGACCCTGCTGGGAAGAAAGAGCTGACAGACTGCTGGGGGTGTACTCAGGAGTGAAACTGCTGTATATCAGCTTGCTGAGTAACCACCAAAGCTCCAGTCCTTTGACAAGTGAGTATCTGGCTGAAAATAGGCAAAGCGTTGTGAGAAATGCTCAGGGAGCCCCAGGAGATCTGCATCCCATCAGCTTTAACAAAAGACCAACATCCTCTAGAGGTAGAGCCCACCTCCAGCCTTCTCCTCCTGCTGCAGCCTCACCCAGGCTGCCCCAAAATGAGCCTCATGCTCAGCTCACGAGGACCAGGCTCTTCAGCTCACAAGGGCCACGCTCTTCTAAAGCTATCAAGAAGAATCATGGGGTTTTCCTCAAGTCACCTTGAGGTTCCTTCTAAACCAGACCCTCCCAACCCAGCTCCACTTGACTGGCTTCCCCATCAGAGGCAAACCCGTCATATTCAATTAAAACCCCAGAAGGAGTTAGAACCTGGATTTCAATAGGTTAAAAGGGTCATAGTCCCTTCTTTTTCTTCTCATGTCTCGCTTCTTTCCTACTCCCCATCCCAGCTCAGAATACACAAGTGTCCACAGCTTTGAATCCCATGGGCTGGGAATTGACAAGTTTTACAAACAACTCAAGAGCTTTTTCGTGGTATCTGAAAGGAAAGGGTGAGGGGAACGAGTTGGCCCAAAGAGAAGCGGTAACATCAGGAATTTAATAGAGGAAATGATGCTGGGGTGGGTTTCTCAGCAAATGCTCTTCCTTCCTAGAGATAAATCCCATGAGAAAGGAGGACCTGGGAGGATGCTGGGCTGTAGCCCAAAAAACCCACTTGGTCAAGCCATCAAGTGGAGAGGTCGCCAGTGTGGTTGCCCGCCTGGCTCACAGGGCAATGTTCTCTCTGGAGCCTGTCCCAGAGTTGTTATATTGGCACAAACCTTGACGAAAGTCTGAAAGCTGGAGATTTTGTGCTGTGGCTTTGTCTGTATCTGGAGCAACTTCAGGAAAGCTTCATGCTCTAGTTGTGTCCCACCAAGCCACCCTCCCACTCAGGGTAAGATATAGAAAAACAGCCACCAAATACCAAAAAGAAGAGCCAAAAGGGTGCAAAAATCACACCAGGTTTTCAAAGGGCTCTAATGAAATTGAGTGATAGCTGAGGGAACAGAGACTACAGAGAAGAAACCCCAGGAGCTGAGCGGAGAGACGGAGCCAGAACTCCAGGTGTGCCTCTCAATTTTGTCGTTAAATCTTTTTCATCTTAGGCAGCTTATTTGCCCCTCTCAGGTTCTGTTTTAAAAAACTAAATAAAATATTGTGCTTCTTCCCAAGAGGAAGAATATAAAGTGGGCTGATGCTTGTCAGAAGAGCATCATCAAGATCTCGCCCATTCCCAGCAGCTCCGCTCCTTGCCAAGAGCACATTTCAGGCACGGCTCCTGCTGAGACGAAGCAGAGACGGCTTCTCTTGATATGAAAGATCTACAAAGAGACTTTTCACAACACACAGCCCCGGCACTTTACAATCCACATCCCAGTTTGCTTTACCACAGCTTCCTGGCGTAGTTATGCCCTTTATTATGACATTGCGGTGCGTTAAAAACACATCGGGCAAAGCAAATCACCTTAAACCCCAAATTTTACCGATGTGGAGCTGTAACATTAATTGCTGGGCTGATGGCATGGTGGCTGCTCTCCTCCCAGCTATCGCCAGCTCACCTCCAGTTATATAAGCAGAGGACAAAACAAACATCCAGGGCTTCTGGCTTCCTCCTGGCGACAAGCTCATGCAGCTCGGAGCACCACACGTACAGAAAATGATGCCACCGAGTTTCTGGATCTTACTTTTCTTACAGAAACCTCCAAGTCCTTCGAATCCAAACAGCCCGCGCCTCACCGAGCGTGTTTGTTCTTTCCCTTCTGTCAGCGGGGAGAGATTTGCTTTAGAGCAGATATAAAAGGAAAGACTATTGTGGAGTTATTCAGGGTTTCCGTTCATTTTATTCCAATTTTTTTATACGTTCTACTCTCGCAGAGCTCCGAGCGCCGCCTCCACCAGCCCCGTGCGGCGACAGACGTCGGCGAAGGCCCCGCAGCCCCCTCGCTGTGCTCCTCGTATCGAAAAAATAAAATAAAATAAAAGGGTCTCGGTCACGCCGAGCGCGGTTGATTTGCAAAAGTTGTTCTACACGACGGTTACAGCCCTATATCTATTAACTTCTAATAACGGGGTTATAACAACAATTTTAAAAAAGAAGACAATGAAGTCCCACTGATAAAATAGGCCATAACCGGGGATCTATCGCCTGCTTATTGCTTGGTAATGATGAAATACGACTCGCTCGCAGTTAGCTAGAAGCAGGGATTTTTATTTTTTTTTTTCATGCTGCATATATTAAATAAATTCTCGGTAAGTTCTGTTGGCTGGAAGATGCCGCACATGGCTGGAACTTCACGGTACGGCCCAGGTGGGGAGCAGAAGTAAATAAAGCCCCGCTTTCCACCTGAGGTTCCCAGAATATTTCAGATGCTGTGAA
>WEIS01009291.1:0-25726 GCA_013389965.1 Todus mexicanus | reverse complement strand
TCCCTGACAATCTGTGAATCTGTTGCTTCATTCCTCTTCATACTTGTTCTACCATGTAAGACTGTAGTTTACTGGATAGAAGATGAAGTTTAGATGTGGTTTAGAAGTTTAATGGTTCCTGGACAGAAACCTAATTGTTTCAAACTCACTTCACGTTTCTGTTCACTTTGAATTGAGGCTATTGACAAACCCAACGAGGTTTTGCTCCTGAGGAGCGTAGTGCTGGCTCTGTCACGGCTTCTTCCCATTAGCCAAGTGTGTTCCTTCTTCCAGCACTTCATATCTGTTGGTGAGTATCTGACTTTCCTGTCATTAAATGTTCCCGTCCAGTTACGCACAAGTGCCGCGTTACAAAAGAGATGATGTGTTTGATTTCTGCTGAAGTAATTAACATCAGATTGGCTTCTCTGCTCCGATACTGTTTATGTAGACTAATACAGCTTTGTAATGCATACTGACCTCCCAAAAAAAGGGGGTGCAGGATGGTGGTGCATCTCCGTGCAGGAATTTCTGGGATGCTTTTGCTGGGTCTCACAGCGATAGAGTTTTAAGTCCTTGTCTTTGGATATTTGCAATAGGAAGAGATAAAAAAAGAAACGTACACAAATACTTGGCTTTGGAAAGTCCTTATGGTCGATGCCGAGTGATGTCTGTTTTGGCACTGGTTGGTGTTATAATCTTTACTTACGTTACATGAAAAAATCTTAGAATCTAAGTGAAAAAGAAGAGGGCCAGACTTTTGCCTCGGAAGTTTCTTCCGTGAGCTTGGCTATGAGATAGGTGTGAATGCTCTAAGAGGCTTATCTCAACATTGCTCAGCGGGGCCAGACCTCGAAGACACAACTAAGGATGGACACAACGCTTGACTTCAGTGGTGGAACAACCTGTGGTGAGTTAGCACATCAAAGTCTGACCCACTAGAAATGGCAGATGATACGAAAACACTTTATTTTAAGGTACTTGCTCTTTAGGTCTGCTCAAGTAATTAGCCACCTTTTGAATTTCCATTTAGCTGTCAGATTGCTGACACAGCACAATTTTTTTTTTTTGGTTATTGTCGTTCAGGGGTTTTTCCTGTCCAAGTAAATTACGTGCTGCAGGGTGCATTTGTTTTGTGAATGTCACTTTTACCGTCCAAACCTTACAGGTTGCTGGGTAAACGAGTCGTGCCGTAATTAGGTATGCCTGTTTTCACCAAAACTATGTCAGGATGTAAAACCATCAGGTTAATTAGGGTTTGATTGAAGTGGCGTGAGTCTCCTCTGCACTGTTTCTGTGCCTGTGCTATGAGCGCTGTATTCCCTTCATAGCATCAAAAGGTCCTGCAAAGCCCTGACCATGAAATACTTGTTTTCATTTTATTTAAAAAAAAATAATCACAGTTATTCATGGTGATGCTTGTCTGCAAATGTTGTTTTATCGGTTAATGTTGAATAACATCTGTAACTTTTTAAAATCTGTTTTCCGTCTTATTTTTAGGTAGCCTTTATAAGGTAAACAGTACAAATACAGTACCTCGTGTAACTGAAAGTTGTTGATAATACAGCCTAGAGTAATATGGATAATGCAAACCCCAAACGTGCTTATAACACGTACTTAAATAGCTTTACAAATGTATTTTCCTCGGTCTAGGACCTTGAAAACGAAGCTAGCCTATAGAAAAATTTAAATGAATGTTCACGAATGTTTGAAATCCAGGGTGAAGTAGAGCAAGGACTTAAGAAAAACCCCAACGTGAAGGATATGTTCCAGAGGCTTGTAATAGTAGAAAAAAATCATTAAAAAAGTGCAGTTATTATTTCTCTTATCTTCGAACGAGCAGCTGTTAGATTCAAATGTTTAAGGAGGGAACAAGGTTCCTTTTCCTGTGTTATGTCACACACTGTAGCTCCGTACATTATTTAATTAAACTGGCTGGTGTAAAGGACCATCTGCCATCCAGAACCACCACAGTGACTTCTAGACCTTCTTGTCACTCAGTTTCATTTTCCTCTCGCTGCTGTTCAGACTATTCCGCCATCCCTTTCCACAAACTTCGGGAGTCCTACCTTAGTAATCGAGTTTCCTGGGTGCTAGGTCTGAGTTTGGCTTTGTGAGTATCCAAGCAGCCTTCTTGAGGAGGTCGCTTTTGGACTCTGGACTGGCTGTAGAGCTTATGTTGTCCTCCTTTGATTAAAAGCTGCAGAGAGAGACAGGCATGAATTGTAATTGGACAATGCTGCAAGAGGTCGGTGACTTGAATTCTCTGTTTCAAATAAAACCCCCAAACTCCCCAACAGCCTCTTTCTGTCCCAGCCTTCAAGTTGTCATGAAAACGGGGAAGGCAGAAGAGATGAAAATGTGTTTACAATCCGATACGCAGTGGTGTGTTTTCCCCGTTCGGTACTTTTTTTTCCCTAAGGTATTTTATTTTAATTTTTTTATAAACCACGATTATTTTGTTATAAAACCCTCCCTGCTTCTGCTCAACTTTCTGGATGATTGAGCTTCAGTTAAGTATTTCCTCTGTGTGATTTTTCAGGAAAGCAAACTGAGTGGCCCCAACTCTGCGGGAGTCCTGTGCTGCTGTTGGTGGCTGGCTGTGCTCCCCGGCGAGAGGGCTGCTCACCAGCGACGTTATAAGCGAGGAAAATGTGTTAAATACTCTCAAGATAGACCCTCCTTTTATATTTAAGTCCGCTTTCGGAGCTGAAAGTGTGGGATATATTCAAATTCAAACTTCNACTCATCCCCCAGGCTGGAGCGATACACGGGGTTGTTGTGGCCAAAGTTCAGGACCCTGCACTTGGCCTTGTTGAACCTCATACCATTGGCCTCAGCCCAATGACCCAGCCTGGCCAGGTCCCTCTGCAGCATCTTCTTACCCTCCAGGGTATCGACACTGTTCCCCAACTTGCTGTCATCCGCAAATTTACTAACAGTAGACCCAATCCCCTCATCCAGATCATCAATAAAGTTGTTGAATAGAACTGGGCCCAGGACTGATCCCTGGGGGACACCACTGCTCACTGGACACCAACTGGATGCCGAACCTTTCACTGTTCTTGTCTGTGAGGGGAAAAGCATCTTTACATTTGAAGTTGTTGCGTATTAGGGGCGTGCAAATGTAAGTTCTCGGGAAGTGAGGAGAGTCGCTGAACACACAGAGGTTTGTTCTCTGTAAAACTTTAGGGACACGCACTTTGGCGTTTCGTGTTTTGAGGTGCGTGTAAGTTAGAGTAAATTATTTTCCTTAAGGTTAGTAGACCGTGGAGAGGGATCTCGGCGGCTAGTTAGTCTTCTGGTGGTAGCTATTCGAAAGAGAAAGGTTAGCAGTGTAATTTCAGGAGTGTTCACAGACCCGTGGGCATTTTCATAGAACTGTTGAGTCGTTTTGGTTGGAAAAGACCTTTAAGATCATCAAGTCCAACCGTCAACCCAACACTGCCAAGTCCGTGACTAAACCGCGTCCCTCAGCACCTCATCTACGTGTCTTTTAGATACCTCCAGGGATGGTGACTCCAGATTTTCGTACGTTTTATGCCACGTATAGAAAAAGATGGTTAACTTGGAGACTTTCAGGACAAAAATGTCATCTTTTCTAAAACAAGCACCCAAAGGGCATTAACATAATGTGATGAAGTTGCTTATTGGTATTCAAAGAACCAATGACTTCTCACTTCAAAAAATAATAATATATATATTCTTTAAGTCTTAATATGAAGTGATAATTAGAAACAACAACCCAGGCAACTGTAACCTCTCTCCAGGATGTGTAGGGCTCAGACTGTGGTTGTGGTTGGGAGCAGATACGGAAATTTAAAAGCCAAGAAACGTGTCCGAACAGGTTATCGGTGGCACTGTTTAATGCGAGTGAAACCATTCCTTTAGATGTTGTAGGGGTTACTTTGCCACATGCTGAAAATAACCTGTGAGATAAAAATAGAACATAGTACTTAAAAAGGAGAGGCCGGAAGATTTAATCCAGAAGATTTAAATCTGACAAATGAGCGCCTGGTGCTTTGATGGAGCTGAGGAGCTGCTCCAGCGTAGGGATGCAGGCAGCAATTCTCTCATACCCCTGAAAATACGCTACTGCCTGTTGCTCAGGAGGACCGGTCCCAATTTGCCAGGGTTTTTTTTCCCCCCTACGTATCCCTCAGTACAACACACTGAGGGGAGGTTATTTGTGCAGTGATGATCTCTCCTCTCTCCTCCCTCTCTTTCCTTCTCACCTTTCCTTCTCCACTTCTTTGTTTTGTTGCCCGACAGTTGTTCTGGTTTCCTGCGAACGGAGTTAACGAGGTAATGCTAATACTTTCAGGTAGCTTACTCCCATCTGTTCTTGCAATAAAATAAGTGTTGTGACTAAATCTTGGAATTATTTCTGAAGCATTCCGTCAGAGGGGAAGGGTTGCGGCTGAGGTTGGGGTTTAGGCTACAGTTTAAGTTGAAGTAAGCGTGTATTTAGAGAGGCGAAGAGATAAGAGGCAGAAGATGGCTGCGTAGGGGGGTTGTATACACATGGAGATATCCATTATATATAAAGAAAACCATTAGTCACATGGATCTTTAGAATGAAGTGACTAACGATAACTGACTCTAAATCTTCTAGAGCATTCTGTGCACAGTTACCCTGGAGTTTCCTCCTTCCTTCTGTCCTTTTCCGTTCTCCTGTGCTGGATGAGTCCCAGTGGGGTGGGGAAATGCTTTGGGTAGACTCTTAGGCTGATATTTTCAACCTGCAGCTCCTGTAAACCTGAAGATGATTGGAAAGAGGGAGCAGGAGCTGTGTGTTGTTTTGTCTGTACACGTGAGAAGAGTTACCCAAGTGAAGGGTCTGGGACTGGAAAGAGGATAAGCACACTGTGTTTGCCTGCCTGCCCAGTTGGGTTTGTGAGGGGCTGGAGCACCTCTCCTGTGAGGAGAAGGGCTGGGAGAGCTGGGGGGGTTCGGCTTGGAGAAGAGAAGGCTCCGCGCAGACCTTCTGGGGGCCTTCCAGGGCTTCAAGGGGCCTGGCAGAAAGATGGGGACAGACTTTGGAGCAGGGCCTGTGGGGACAGGACAAGGGGGGATGGGGTGGGACTGCCAGAGGGAGCTTGAGAGTGGAGAGAAGGGAGAAGGTGTTGGTGCTGAGGGTGGGGAGAGCCTGGCCCAGGTTGCCCCCAGAGGTGGTCACTGCCCCATCCCTGGAGATGTTCAAGGTCAGGCTTGATGGGGCTCTGAGCAACCTGCTCTAGCTGCAGATGGCCCTGCTCAGTGCAGGGGGGTTGGACCAGATGACCTTTAAAAGTCCCTTCCACCCCAAACTGTTCTATGAGTTTATTATGTTGTTCTACTGTGGCTTGGTTGTGGGGTTTTTTAAAGTACAAGAGACTTATTTTGAGAGAAGAAGAGAGTATAAGCAAAAAAGATATAATTGTCAGGTACTTGGTTTTACAAGAACTTATCTATGTCTTGGCAAGCTTTCCCGGCGGTGACTTGTGGACATCCAGGAACCTTGTGAGCTGTAGATTTTTGGGTGTGACTCCTGTTGCATTATGTCTCTTGCTGTCATTGTTACAAAATACAGTCAGAAAAATCGCATAGATGGAGGGTATTCCTTTCCCTCCCCGTTGCTGCACGGGATACCGTCAGTACCTAACTGCTCTTTTCCTTTGGCTTCCATTTGAGTCGTAATACGTNCTGTAATGGCTCTCCCTTACTTTTCCGTGAGTTAAAATTTCACGGTTTGATTGGGAATCATCATGTCAGTCCAACGTGCCGTGGATGCTTCAGAACCCCGGCTTTCACTTGGAGAGCCAAGTAATAGGTTCGTTGTCAATTTTATCCTCCACTAGAAGATCAGTCATTTCCTTTTTCTCCCCCACTTATTCTCTTAACCATTTAAAAGTTGATTTTCTCAATACGATTTGTTTCGTGGTTGGGAGTTAATAGAGTAGAAGCAGCGACATGTAATGTGGCAGCTGGAAACACTGGAAAAAAACTGTTTCTCCTTCATCCATTTAGTTTCACTATAACTTTTTTTTTCTTTCAGTGAGCCCATTCCAATTCTTTTTACGATGAAAGGCACTTGCTCGGTCTTCATTAGCTTGCGCTTAGCACGTAGTGGGAAGTGCTCAGATAGTAAAGCGATGTGAACACAGGCAAACTTCTGTGAAAGAGAGTATCTTTTTGGGTGAGGAGTAGATTTAGATTAGATGTTAGGAATAAATTCTTCACTGTGAGGGTGGTGAGACGCTGAGGGGTTGTGGATGCCCCATCCCTGCAATTGCTCAAGGCCAGGCTGGATGGGGCTTTGAGAAACCTGCTCTAGTTGAAGGTATCAAGGGGGTTGGAGCTTGATGATCTTTAAGGTCCCTTCCAACCCAAACCATTCTGTGATTATTATTTTTTTCCATTTTTTTGTAGAGGAGCTGAATAGCTCCCCATCTTTCCTGCTGTGCTAATACTTCTTTCCAGATCAGGGTGTGCTAGACCTCAAATCATGGAACCTAAGTTCTGATCCTCATTCTGAGGAGGGACGGCGTTAAGCTGTTCATCTGGGTTCAGAGGAGGTGACACGAAGAATTTGCATCAGAAATCACATGGAAGTGTCATGTTCAGTTATGGCACGAAACCCAGGAAGAGCCTGAGTTACCTCCAGAATGTTTCTAGAGTGGAGAGAAAGTGCTCACTTGTTTGGGGAAAATGCCTCTCCAGGGGTCTTCAGTCCTGTCTGCGTGGAAAAGAACTGCAGGAGGTAGCAGGAGGAATTTATAAGAAAAATAACAAGGAAAAAAAAAAATCTATTTAGAAACAAGGAGCCTCTATGAATGACCCAGTGTGGGACCAGTATTATAAAAATGGTTGTTTACTTGTGCCAGCAACTGGAAGTAGCTGGATTTGGGAGGGAGTCCAGGGAAGGGTAATGTGGGTGAAGGGGTGATCTGAAGAATAACTATGGAAAAATAACTTTCCCTACTGGATTGCCTGTCAGCAATGGATGGCGTTTTTTCACAACTCGTTTAAAACCAGACGAAAACCAATCAATCCCCTTTGGTTGGAGTTCACCACATGGTGCTGGTCAAGGAATTCAGTGGGACCACGTAGTGAGCTTCCATGGGGGTACTCGGGCTACAACTGATAAGGTAAAGAGCTTCTCGTTCTCTTCTTCCTCTGCAATTAGTCAACGTTACGCAAGAACCTTCTTGCAGGAGAACCGTAGGTTGCCAGCTGGGCTCGAAGACCCGAAGAATCCAGAAATCCCTGGATTTCGGTTGTTTACCGGCAGAAGTGGCTAGGCTAGTAGAACTATTTAGCTTTAAGCCATCAGGCTAAATATAGAAATACACGTTGTCTGAGAGGCTGAGGAGGAAGAAAAACCCGAGCAGGTTGCTGTTAAAGTGAGGCAGTAACCTGTGCGATCACTCCCAGTAAATAACAACATATGCTGTCATCTAAAAAGTGGAAATGGATCTGGAATGGCTGGTTAGCGCAGACTTCTGTCCATCTGTCGCGCAGGCTAATAAGTAACTTGTCTTTGTTCTCGTGTTGAAGTCAGGGTGGCCCCATCAAAATGTCGATAAATATTGTTAGGAATATAGAGGACCCATGTGGTTTCGGATGGATCAGAGCCAGTGGGGTGTCTTCGTCTTCTGTGATTATGGTGGAGGGAAAGGGAATACTCGAGTACAGGCAGAAAGTTCTGTCAACGGCCCTCTACTAAAAACTGGAGGGGGAGAATCAGCAGGTCAAGGGAGGTGAGGGTCTTGAAACCCCACCTGTAGTATAGTGTCCAGCTCTGGAGCCTGTGACACAAGAAGGGCATGGACCTGTTGGAGCAGGGCCAGAGGTGGCCGCAAACTGTTAACCCAGCCCTGCCAGGGCACCACTGCCCCGTGTCCGTCAGCACCACATCTCCACGGCTTGGAAACCCCTCCAGGGATCAGGGGGTCTCCACCCCTGCCCTGGGCAGCCTGGGACACGCCTGGGGAACCCTTGACAGTGGGCGAGAAATTGTTCCTCGGCTCCAACCTCACCCTCCCCTGGAACTTTGAACTTTGCAGAAGAACTTGGATTGATTGGCTCTGGTTGTTAGTGCGGCTGTAACGGGTTAATGAACGGCCGTGGTCAGAGCACAGTCGTGTCTCCCCTGTGCCACGCTGTAGACAGGCTGTTACTTCTCTTGTCAGCCGCTGATGTAACTTAATTAATTGCGGTGGAATTGCTCCTGATCTATAATGAAGCGAGAAGGAAATTGAACTGGACAACGTGAGAAGCTCCCTGTGTTGTTGCTCATCGTTTTGAAGAGAAATGGAAGAGTTCGCGTGTCATGACTCCAGTCTGTCACCTCGAACGTGAAAGCCTCCTAACCAAGCCCTGCTGCAGAAAAATAAGGTGTGGTGGGGAGGTTCGAGTTTACGCTTTCTTTAGCTAATTAGTTAAGAACTGTTACAACCTTAGGAGGATACCAGCCACCGAGTTGCAAGTTTTGGGGTTTCATTTCTTTATAAGACACACTATGCTAATACCCTGCAGTACCACCACGGAAAGCTACGGGGTCCTCGCTGGCCGGGAGGTCCTGGAACCTACTGGTATATCTTGTCTACCTTCTGACTTCTGGATTTGCTTTATCATACGAGGAGACCACGTTTCATGTTTTGAGTCGAGCTGTTCAGGGTAAGATTCTTCTTTTCATCAGATTTTCAGCAGATTTTTTGCTGCTTCCAGAGAAGAACAGCCAGGGTGAGGACTTCCATACTGGTATAGCAAGGTGCTGTGGGAAGGAGCAGCAGTTTCTGGTGTCCCTGGTTGAGTACGTGGCCGTCACAGGAGTGGTGTAGCTCTGGAAGTGGAAGTCTGTCTTGCGCATTTGAAATTAAATATAAAAAAGAAGCTGGAAATAAAATACAGAATATCTGTCTACCCATCCCTCAAGGCTTGTGTGGAGCTCGTTGTCATCAAGAGTACAACCAAAAGGAGTATTTTTCTGATTGCTCATTTTTCTCGGGCACTCCCTGTGTTAGTTTTACTGTTCTCCTTGGATATCGGAGTTAATGTTCCAAGTTCTGTACGTTTTGGTTTAGGAGTCATCTTGTTTTGATAGCCAGTTCTTTTTTACTGCGTCAAGGTTAAGTTTTAGTACTTCTTCTCCCCCACCTTTAGAGCTCTAATGAAAATAATTTGTCATCTGTGTGAAGAAGGAAAGTGTATTTGGCCGAAGATTAAATAAAAAGGTATTTTTGAGGATACAGTGTGAGTCAGAGCTTGAAGAGAAATAAATATGATTGCCTGAGTCTGTTGTGTGTATCCCAAAGTATTGGCTTTGTTCTTTGTGCATTTTACCTCTTTTTCTTGGCTCTCGTTTTTTTGAATTATCAAATTGCAGCTTTACTAGCATTTCTTCTTAAGATATTAGCAATACCAGCTATTAAATATCTGGTGGTTATATTTTTCAAGTTAGTTCTCTTCAGCTGAAACACATGATGTAGTGAAAATGAGATTGCGAATCTGTAATTATGTGGGTAAGAAATATTTCCAGAGTTAAGATGCTGCGAAATATTTCCTCTGAAAATAGAAATACTTTTATTTTGCAGTGGCTTCATTTTTGCCTTAAAAATAGCTGAGTGGTGGTGGTAGGTCCTAGGCTGGACTCGATGATCTAAGAGGTCTTTTCCAGCCTTAAATATTCTATGCTTCTATGATTCTAAAGACCACAAATATCAATGTTTGTGGTATTACTCTGCTTTAAAAAAAATAAGCTTGTTAAGACAAATGAAGTCAAGCTTTAAATGGTTTGTTAGCTTCTAGATTTTATTGTTTAATACATACATTTATTATTTTATATAGAGATATATATGATTTAAGGACTTATCCTGGTCTGAATGCTATTGAACTGTTTGAAGCGATCTTTTTGCGCAAGCAGATAATAATTATACATGATAAAGACCTAGAGTAAATACTTATATGTATGTTACATCTCCCATCACTCAGTTTCTGGAACAACAGGAATATTTGGTTGAAAATTCCTTGAAATTGAGGCAAAAAGCTCAGCTGGAAAAGAGGGGTCCAGGCTGGAGGGGGGAGCTGGCAGAGGAGACAGGTTGCATGGGGGGGATCAGTTCGAAACGGGTCCGTCAGAAATTTCTGATGAATGTGGGATCACTTATACCAGCAGTGAGGTGAAAATACGAATCTGGTTAAAATACAGTAGCAATCTTGTTAAGAGAGCGTTTGTTTGGGAAACAGTGTGTATGTCCTTAATAATTAAAAGCTGTTCCTTACTTTCGGATGAAAACACTCCTGTCAGAGTGATGGAGAAGGGACACCTTTAACTGTTCGCTAAGTGCAAATTCTAAAAGATGCTTCTCTGATGGCAATGCATATTTTTATTAGGCTTTATGTGCTGTCCCAGAGCTCTATCGCCGTACTTTCTGTAGCTGTTACAAATGCTTGAGGTTGACATATTCGGCAAGGTGGTGAGGGTGCAATAGAGAAAAATAAAGTTGTGATGAAATCCCTGCGCCGGGTGTTCAGAGTTTGGTTTGAGCGTGGTGGGTGGAATTTGGAAATGTGAGAGGACAAACAAATTTCCAGTTATCCTCCAGGCACATCCTCAGCGGAGGTGAACTATCAGAAAGCAAATGATGCTAGCAGAGGTTGGAGGATGTTCCTCTAACTGGTGGGCAGTCTGTCCGTCGAGTCTGTCATTCCCCAGAGATGCTGCCGCGGTGTCTGCTGGATTTGAGCCTTTTCGTTAAGGAATCCTTGGTGTTTCGGAACTGGCGGATGAGCTGCAGATGAACCTGTCCTCTCCCTGAAGCTGTGATTCTCACGTTACCTTTACCCTTTCTACAGAAATGCAGCTTTTCTCTTCCTGTTGTTTTTCCAGTGGCTCCGTCAGTGTCCTTTGAGGTCACGCTTGGGCTGACTTGGGCCAGGATTGCCCCTGAAGTTCCATAAAAAGCAAGTACAGCTACTGCTCCGTCTTCTTTGGAGAGGGGCAGTAAAGAACAGAATCCCGATTTGGTGAATTCAGAACAAAATATGCATCTTAGATGTCACAGAGCCATCAGATCCCCTGTAAATGAGGCGTTGTTTTTTAAGAGTGCCTCTGTTGTCATTTATATTTTGGGTTATTTCTCAAATTTTTATATCCAGCATAATTTGAATCCGCTTCTACGTGGATAAAAGAGTTCAGGTTGTGAATAAGGTCTCATAGATTAGCACTTGCTGAAGATTCAGTTGTGGAAGTTCATCTAGTTGACCTGATTTTTTTTATCAAAGTTTTTGGACTGGAAATGGCTAATTTTGCATTCTACCCGATGGCATTTATTGCTAATTTATTCCTAAGAAATTAGGAAACCCTCTCGTTTCGGTCTGTTCTTCTAAATGGCGTTAACACGCGCGAGTTAAGCGGAACAGCGAGAAGTTCCCACATCAGGGAAATTCTCAATAAACAATTGATTCGGAACAAACCCAGCCTTAATGGTAAGTGTCGTTCGAAGATGACCTGTGATTACGAGCCACAGTTTTACTGTCATTTAAGCTGGAGGGGACATGTGTTACTGCCTTGCTCAATGGATGAGATCGGATGGGTGATTGAATGATGAGGCTGCAAAGCCAGGTCTTTAGCTTGTCAGCTCACGCCTAATTCACAGTGACAGTGTGCACGCAAGGCAAGTATCTGTCTTCTGTCATATTTAAGCTTCTCGTTACCCTCTTCTCCCTGTGTTAATGCTGTAGATGCTCCCGAGCAGGCCAGAGAAGAAAAAGATGGCTCTGGACAGAAAGGAGTGGGCAATTTCTGTATATGTCACTTACTGTTTGGGGTTTTTTTTCTCTCCGTTTCCTTCTTTTAACGTTTCCACATAGAAATAATATATTAAGGAAGTGTTTATTAGCCATTCACAACCGTCTAGGAAAACAATCTGTGTTTTTATAAAGCACGTTCTCACTTCACTGCCTGCCTGTGCAGTTTCCAAAGCTTCCTCAACCTGCTGTCTTCCCTTTTCCTTGGCATTTTCACTTATTTCTTCTGTTCTTGCCCCTTCTCCCTTGCTTGGCTCTCCATTGCACAGGTGTTTTCATCTCTGAGGATTGTGTTGGTACCAGTAACAGTGCTGCAGCCAGTCCTAACTACCGTGTGGAGCTGAGTAAATTGCAAGTAGTTCCATCTACTATAGCTGCTGCTATCTTCGTAGTAATTTATGGTTTAAAATGTTTCCCAGTGTTAGCGTAATCATTTACCCCTGCTGCTTTAGCAGAAGCCTAGTGACGGGAGAAGGGAAGGTGGCTGTCTGGACCTGTTCCTTAAATGAACATCAAAAACCCCTCAAGTTGTTAAATCAACATCAGAAAAGGCAAACATGAAAATGCTGGGACGAGAGAAAATAGTTCTGCTAGTAGATTAAAACAATTTGCACGGAACTGTGATCTTCTGGAAGTGTCATTTTAAGATCAACGGTTTAGATTTTTAGAAGACGGTGACAAATTCAGAGGCAGTTACCTGTGATTTGCTTTTTCCCTTCCATATTTAGGTGGTTTCACAAGTGAAGCTTTTAACGATGAAGCCCTTTTAAGATGTAGCCACTTAGGAGAAGATACTCCCCACACATAAAACTACATTTTTTCACCCATGTGATTTGCTTCGCTGGATTCCTAGCGATTGTCACACCCTTGTTGTCGCAGGTGACCCTGGGGTGTTGGTTCATTCGCTGACCCTCAGCCAAATGGAATTACCTTTCTCCAGGCAGTCAGCAGCAAAAGGTCTTGGGTTTTTTCCTGTGAGGTCTTTTAATGCCATCAAACAAGTCAGAAACGTGGGCCAGTACTTGAAAGCAGCGTAAATCGTGTGACATCAGCTGGTTTTGAGTGGTAACAAGTTGAGCAGATAATCACAAGTCAAGCAGGTGGAAGTGGCAAGATGCAACACATCACACAGTCTGTGCTAAGTCATATGTTATATCCAATGTGCCTGCTTGGCATACAGGATCTGTTACCCAGAGGTGCCACCACCATCACCGATGGGATCGGGCCTTGGCCAGCGGTGGGTCTGTCTTGGAGCTGGCTGCATTGGCTCCATCGCACATGGGGAAAGCTTCTGGCAGCTTCTCACAGAAGCCACCCCTGTAGCCCTCCTGGTATCCAAACCTTGCCACGCAAACCCAGTAGACTTAAAAAAAATTCAGGCTGAGCAACTTAAAACCTAAATTGGGAACGGCATCGTAAACTGGATGGAGAAGAGATACAGTATACCTCTAAGTCAGGATACCTTCCTTTACGTTTTTCCTGCTTACTTGAACAGGGACTAAATAATTGTCTGTTTGAAGGGGAGTGGTGAGTTGATCCCGTTGTTTTCTGTGCCTGTGTCAATCCGAAGACAACCCTGGAGTTGCTTGTTGCTTTATATTCTAAGTGAGAGTAGTGTGCACAGTATCCTTGAGAGATTTAGGAAGGCCAAGAATTTTATGTAATCCCTCTGGTTTATTGGTGTGCTTACAAAGCAGGAGTATTTGCCACGATCTGCGCCTTTCCGCCGGTGTGCATTCTGTTTGTATAGCACTGGGCCCAAAAAAGGAGCCTCAAAAACTCTCTATCTTTATCATACCGTCCAGAAGTGGCCGTTAATTTCCATGAGTTTCAGGTTTATAAACCACGCTGCCCTTGTGCAGGCATTTATCAGCTCTCTGAAGCAATTTGCTATGAGAACTTAGGTTATTTTAATAAACCCCAAACTTCTTACTTGGCATGCCATCAGTTAGCGTTGAGAAAAACCCAACAGCATGTCTTCCTCTGAGCTTGTCTACCTTGTTTGGTTTCTAGAAATTAATAACCAGTGCCTTGGAACCTTGTTAGAAACCAGGACTTCATGGTAATGGGCAGTTACCGTCCCATTTACTGACAGATGAAGACATTTTTTGTAGTGTAGAACATTGATTAGACTTTGGTCGGAAACTGTTCAGTCGGGACGAGTGACTTGTATCCTGTAGGTCTCTGGTGCAGCCTGCTCTTGTCCGTCTGTCTGTCCCACCCTTTAGTCCATCATACTTCCTTGTAGGATTCATTTTCTAGATTAAGGAACGAGTGCTGTGTCTTTTAATCCCTCAAATCCCTTTTCTGCTCCTGTTTCTTGGATGGGCTTAGCACGTTTTTCTACAGATGCGATGAAACATCCCATTGCAACCTCCCCCTGTCAGTCACTTGACAGCTCACTTCTTCCTTTCAGAGCTGTGACTTTTGGTGTTCCCTTTCAGAAACCCTCTGTGCTTGCTGCAGTCACAGGCTCTCTGAGTTCTTGTTAACTCAGGTGCATCACCATTTTAAACTGTGTTTGATCTACAGCGATTTTTTTCTGCAACTCGGGTCGCTCCGAAGTCTAGTGAGGCAGCTTTCCAAACAAAGTCAGCAACAAGCGTTGACTGGGCAGCCCTAGTAGATAAAGTAATTGGTCCATCTGCAAGTTTGAGAAGTCCCGCACAAGCCCTACCACCGTCCTCCAACTCCTTTTATTAAAGGTAGGGGTTTATATCCTGCTTCATCTCGCAGCTGAACCTGCTCAAGAACGTGAGGTCTGATAGCGAGGTGGTGGTCTTGAGAGGACTGCTTGTGGTCCGTGTTTGTCAAGATACACAGCTTTTGCTAACATTTGCATGAAGTTTTTAATTAGTAAGTGTCTTCAGTCGAAAGCATTTTTAAACCGCGCGGATGTGTTGCAGGTGATTGAGATGTGCTGCCAGTTCGCTCTGCGAATCTGTTTCTCAAATCCCGAGTTCTAAAATGTGTCTCAATGATGAGCCAAGAAGGAAGGTCCTTTTTGGCTGCCTGGAACACCCTCTCCTGTTCTTCTGCACCTGGACTCTTCTCAGCATCTGCCTCCTCCTTGCCATTTCTTTTTTAGATCCATTGTTTGAGAAGTTTTTTTCCCTCAAGCTGTGCTCTAAGGGCCTCTTCTGCTTCTCCATAGCTTCCTACGTGCTCTCCATTCTTATTCCTCTTCTGTGGTATTCTGGTAGCAGCTCCCACCTCTCATAGCTGCTGCCGTTTTCCCCACGTGCTACAGTAAAAAGCTGGAAAACACCATTTTCAGGACTATTGTAGGTGATGTTGTTGGGGGCTCTGAGCAACCTGCTCTAGTTGAGGATGTCCCTGCTCCCTGCAGGGGGGTTGGACTGGATGGCCTTGAAAGGTCCCTCCCAACCCAAACCAGTCTATGATTCTGCCATCAGTCCTAGCAACGAGAGGAGAGGCAGAGATCTTGGAGCCTGAGGTGCAACTCACAGTTCCTCGGAAAGAGGAAATTCGCTTTGTGGAGGAAGGTTTCTCTTCCCCGGTTTGAGCTTTTTCTGTAGCATATGGGTAGGTAGGAAGAGTTTGCCAAATGTGTGATAGTTACATAAAACACGCAACATCTGACAGATACGGAAAGCGTTAGCATAAATGATTCCTTTGCCCTCCCTCTCCGAAAAAGCTGAACAGAGTGACAATACAAAGTCCATCAGATTTTCTTTCCTGTTTCCGAGATCTTTTGTGTTAGTTTGGAAACTCCGGCCGTGAGCGTGGGCTACCAGTGGCTGGATTTCTTGGAGAGCTCTTTGCTAGGCAAGTATTATCTATCTCATTTCGAATGACGGTGTTCATCTCATTTTGCTGTCAATACTCATCTATATGTGGAAGGTTATTTCCCATATCTCATCTCCCTCTCCACTTCTGCATCTGCTGTAACCTCGAGATACTCGTGGCTGCTTGAAGTTCGCCGATTTTTGTTTCCTTTCTCCCTGTTCTGTCTCCCTCAGTTTTAAAGCTGTACTAGTTTTTCGAAGGATGAAGCGAAGATTAAAAAAAGGAGTTGTATTTAGGAGCTGGAGATTTATTTTGCTTTGCTGGAAATATTTAGCCAAGTTGTTGGTTTGGAAATAATTTCATGAGAACTGCTTGAGCTCAAAGTTGCAGAGACAAAATTCCATCAAAATAAGTGTGAACTCCAGTTTATAGCAAAGCCCTTGCTGGCAACCTTCAGTTTAAAAACTTTCTGTAGCTGCAAGGAAGGAGGAATGGATCAAAGTGATCCGGATTTCTTTTTTTATTATTATTTTTTGCCAATTAAAATTGGGATGTGAACTCCACTGTGCCCAATTCATTCCCATTCAGTTTTTACTCTGTGTCCTTCCTAAGAATGACACAGGAACAGAGAGGATGGGAAAAGACACTTTTCTCTTCTTTTCTTTTTTTTTTTTCTATTTTAAATTGGTTCCGCAGGATGGAAATTTGGCAACAGACGTGGAAACTCAGCAAATGTGTTTACAGAGCTCCTGCCTCTTGATGTAATGAAACCAAACAAGAAAGCTCGAATAAAGAGAGATTTTAATGATAGAGCCACACTCGGTTGAAATTTTTCTTCGGTGCTATTTCCTTGGCCTTTTTAGCTTGTTGATGAAGGAGTTAGTTGGCGCGAGATGTAATATAAACGGAGAGAGCCAGCACTTGTGTCCTCTGCTCTTCAGAGCTTCTGGCCACTCTTCACAGGAACGAGCCGGATCCAAAGAGTCTGGAAATGGGGATCCTGAAGCAGCCGAGGGCGATAGAGATGCTGCTCGAGGCTAAATGTTAGGACAGAGCTTTTATGAGTGGAGTCATTGCAGGTTTCAGACATAAATTCAGGGGTTGGGCTGTGGCTGCTGTTAATGTGAGAACACAGGGGGGTAAGTAGAACCAGTTTCCCATCTCTAACACCTACAAATCATCATCAGGTCTTCTCAGAATTCAGGTGGGTGTACCTGTGCCCTCCGTGGTGTGCTAGCAATAAACAGCTAGGATGGGAGGCTGGAAGGACACAGTTCCCTGCACCATTAACTTAATGGGCAGCAACAATGAGCCTACAGAGAGATGGAAACGAGTCTATTAATCTGGTAAAGAATAGGAGAAATTTGCCCAAGATCAAGGAGAAAACCTGAGAGAACCTGTAAGTTGCTAACTCAGAAGATTTTCTGGTGCTGCACAGTTGCCGGTGGTCCCACGCATCTGGCAAACAGCAGGAAAATATTCTCAATTTTTTAAAATATTTGCTTACTTTTTGTTCCTCAGATGAAAAAATGTTAGAAAAATGAGTCAAGCGCGTCTGCAATGAAGAGTTGCAAGAGGAGAAATTGTTGTGACTGTGCCTGTGCCACTTCTCAGTCAAATATGGAACCGTACGTGGAACCGTAAATTCCCTGACTATTTGGCTTCAAGATAAGCAAAGATGCAGAATTAAATTATTGCGAGGATAAAATCTACATTGTAACATGATATTTACAAATCTGTTACTTACCTGAATGGATACAAGCTCTGCAGGAAGAGTAAATTTTTCTTCTATGAAGGGAAATGGCGTTGCTCAAAGTACCTGAAGCCCTTTCAAGGGGTGAAATACGTGAGTAACAAAGATCCGGGTGGCTTTCAGAGGTCTTTGACAAGGTTCTTTGCCAGAAGGAAGCCAAGCAGCTGTGCATGAAGAAGGACGGTCATGTCACGGACTAATAGGTGGGTAAAAGATAGGAAGAATACGGTAGGAATGTCAGGGTTAGGGCTGGGCCAGCCACTAAACAAGTGACAGATGCTCTCTGTTAATCCTTTTCCCTTCCCAAAGGGGAAGAGAAATGGAATAAGGGAGAGAGAGTTGTGGATTGGAAAAGAAAAATAGAACTGCGTCAATGAAAGAATAAAAATAAAACAGAATATACACAGATATGGAGAAAACCAGTATTAAAACCAACCCCCCTGATGGTGATTATGTTACTGTCACCACTGATGCTGTGGAGCAAGCACTGGGGACGTCCCAGACTGGACTTGGTGTCACATGGGAACCAGATTTAGGAGTTGGATTCAGGAACTAGATTCAGAAACACACAGATTGGGATCGAAGGCAGAACAGTCATCTGTGGATGCTGGCCATTGAAGAAAGGGCTTGGCCCCTATGATCCCTCAGCTTTACCCTGAACACGCCGCACGTGGGATGGGATCCCTCGCTGGTCAGATCAGGGTCCCCTGTCCTGGCCGCTCCACCTCTGACTCGCTGCACCCCAACGTGGGGCACAAGATTGAGCCGTGACCTTGGTCTGCAGAGGAGCAAGGATCAGCCAGAGCCTTCCTGCACCCCCCACCCCTTGGCAGTGACTCTAAGCACGGAGCGTTCTCCCTGCTGGAAGCAGAGACTGGCTGCGAAAATGTGCCGTGAGCTTCAGACAGGGCAGGGACTGAGCAGAGCCTGAGCTGGAAAGTAAAACCACTGAGCAGAGAATTGGTTCTGTTCTAGCTCAAAGCAGAACAAGGAACAAGCGGCCTCTCCTGACAGTCACCAGTATAGTTGGGCTGGTTGGTCTATTCAACATACAGAAAGGACACTGGAAAAGGGGCTCGTTGATGAAGTGAGAGTGTGCTGATAATACAAACCTGTTCACGGTAGGAAGGTTGAAGTGAACCGTGGACCATTGGAGGAGTGCCTGACGTGGTGCTGTGTGACTGAGTGGTAGAAGAGCAGGTAAGATTCAGTGCGGCTCAATGGAAAGTGATCTACGTGGAGAAAAACAACTGTGATTCCACTACGACATGATGAGCTTTGAGCCGACTGTTACCATGCATGAGTCAGTTACCAGGTTGTGATAAACGGCGACGTAGAACGGGGACTCGCTGCTCTCCACTGAACAGAAAAGCAAATCAGATGCTCGGAAATATTAATAGGAGAATAGAGAAATAAAGAGTGTCTCGCAGTTCAGGTCCGCTCAGCTCAGAAACAGCGGAGCAGGGTGGGAAAAATTTGGAGAAAGCAGCAGTTGTAAGAGGTATGGAAAGGCTTTTGTACAAACAAACCTCTTTATCCCAGAAAGAAGAGACACGGGAGGGTATTCTCGAGGTCTACAATATTGTGAGGGATGGGGAGAGAATGCACGGGTTGAGTTGTTGACGGTCTCTTCCAACAGGAATCCTAAGAGGTATCAAATCAAGTAAGAGTATAAGGAAACGGAGGAGAGGTGAGTCTTAAAAGCACAGTGCCAAAGAATATTGTACGTGCTGGAAATTCACATGGGTCCACGTTCTGACACCCCCCAGAAAAATCTCTTTTTTTTTTTCCTTTCAGTAATTGTGTGTATGATGTAATTGGTGGACTTAGAAACGTCGGTGTTTTCTGTGGCCTTTTGCAGTTTTGTGTAGCCTTGTATTTCCCGTAGCAGGTAACCTACGTAAACCTATAAGGAAAAGCAAGATAAGCTCTTTGAGCTGAATTAAGTGGTATCCCCACGTGTATAAAATCATTGGAATCCTTTTCTAAGGTGTGAGGAAGCCTTTGGGGTTTTTCTTCTTTAGTCTTCCAGCTTCCTCAGTTACTTAAGAGGCTACGGCACCTTTGTTTGGATTTTAAAAAGTAGGCTTGGATTTAATTTCTAGTAGATGCCTCAGCTACTGGAATGGGCTGCCCAGGGAGGGGCTTGAATCCCCATCACTGGAGGTGTTCAAAGGTCACGTAGATGTGGTGTTGGGAGATACGGTTTAGGGATGAACATTGCAGAGTAGGGTTGATGGTTGGATTTGATGATCCCAAGGGTCTTTTCCAACCTCCATGATTCTACGACGTGTGGCACAGCTTCTCTATTTCCCTACAAAATAACTCTCTTGGCGTGTTGGAGAACTTCAGTTGCGCACATAGCAGGAGTAACTCTGAGGTATAGTGCTGTGGGTTCCTGAGTTACAGTGGTGTGGGTCAGTTGGCAGCCCTGGATTCTCACTAAGGCTTTAATGCCTCTTCAGGCACACGGATTGTCATGAAAAAAGGTGAAAGTTAACCCTCAAGCATGGCAGGTTCCTACTCAGTGCATTGCCAGCTTCTTTAAAATGGCCCTTCTTTAACCACTGCGGCTGAAGTACTGGGTCCCAGGTTCGATACGAGAAAGCAGCTGCCTTGGCACCTCTTTGCCTCAGTGTTCTCGTCTTAGCCGCAGGCTGTGACCTTCCTGAATCTGCCTTTCCCAGTTTTGGAGCTGGCGCTGTAGCTTGCTGAAGCAGCAGGTCTTCCGTAGAAACCGGAGGAGTGACGATGACACAGAAGTTCTTAGCTGCACCTCCTTGGACCTCCCTGGGCTGGGTGAGCTCAGTCCCCTCCTTCCCGAGGTCACTCGCTGCGGCGTGATATCGGTGTTCTAAGCGTGTTTTGTCTGCGTGGCTTTTCCCTTCCCCTGCTCCACCCACGGTGCCTGCAGTGCGTTCCGAACCTTCACTCGAGACGTTAACTCGAGATCCTTGGCAGCCTCCTCAGAGAACCACGGGCTGGCCTCTCTTGCTTGTGCTGTCGCGTCCTTGCTTCTTGAGCTCGATCCCTTCTAAGGATTTCCATCCTGGACCGGTGTGCGTGAATGAGCCTCCGTTGTTCGCCTGAACCCTGGTGAGGGTTGCGGTGTCTTACCTTGCGACTGCCTGAGGTGGTTCCTCACAGCACCAGCACGAGGAGACCTTCGTGCATTTCTGTTCTGACGGGCGCTTTCTCTGTTAGGAGATTTCTCTCTCTAGTAGAGTTTTTTTTGTCTGTGAAAAGGGCCTTTTTGGCTCCGCGGTATCTGGCGTGGTTCTTGGGTGTGATGGACTTGAGCGTGTCCTGCTTTGTCTCTGAAATGAAGAGACAGGTCTCGAGGTGGTCTTGAAGACAGAAAGCACCAATACCAACGTTTAATGGGAGCCCAGGTTTCCCAATGGTAACTTGTTGTGCTAACAGCAGATTCATTTGTTGTCTAATTAATCAGAAAGAGTGTTCTTTTTATTTCAGCCATCTGGTAGAGAGCATGTTGTTTTAGCTTCTTTGCTACTGCAGATTGGAGCTACGCAGGAAAAAGGATGTTTCAACTTCTGGTTTTGGCTTGTTTTTTCTAGGTTGAGTCAGTCCAGAGCAGGTTCAAACCTAAAATAATCAGATGCAAACTTCATCTCTCAAGGACTGCAGAAACGCAGCTTCAGTTGCCTTCCCTGAAGAGACAAGATGACAATATTGACGGTTTAATTGCTTATTACTACTTGTTTTATTCCACGGAATCGGTCGTCGAAAGCAAAATTTCCTCAGCGAGCTGCAGAACTATTCTAGGCTCCTCGATTTGTTACCGCTTTGGAGAGAACACTCAATGTCGCTTTTACATTTCTCCTTTGGATTAATGTCAAAAACATATTGCCTGTCACACAAGTTGTCGTGGAGCGCGCTATTAGCTCGCTAACTCCTCACAAAGATCTTAAAACATTGCATTTTTTGGGGGTTTTTTCCTCCTTTCTCCAGAAGAAGTCCCTTTAGCGCAGCCTTTCTTTGGGAGCTATACTGTTCCCGTGGAACATTTTCCAAGGAGCAGCCTGTCCCTCTGCCATGTTTACTGTATTTTTTGCCTCGCAGCCAGCAGATTTTAGTACAAACTTGCCTGGGGGTGGCCTTGTCCTATTTTCCTCTTAGATGGTTCTGGCATTTAGAGAGCTTGGGAGATCGTGCTTCCGAATTTTCCAGTCTGAAGAGCTCGAGCCAAAACAGCAGGGGAGATAGCAAACCTGTACGTTGTTTGGCTTGCGGCAGCTGGGCCTGTTTTTCCTTTGACCTAAAGCAATGGCAGATTTTCTTGGGTTTTGTGTGGAGGAGGGGGAAAGTGAAGAAGAGGAAAGAGACGTGAGGAAAAACCGGCTTTATCTCTGCGCTTGGGAAAAGCAAACCTCTTTTTTTTAATATATATAATTTTTACACCCTCTCACCCCCTCTTTATGCACCCCTGAGAAAAGGTAGCTCGATAAACTCCAGGCTCCTTTTTGGTAAAGTGGAGAGATTTTCTCTGTTGGATTTAGTTCGTGATTTTTTTTTTTTTCTCCTTAATAATCTAATAATAATTAACAGACTGGTTCATTTTTTAATATTGCATTAACGTTTTGAGCAGCAAACCGTTTCTGTTGTAGCCCTTGGAGGACAAGCTCCTTGGCAGCTTTTAGTCACATTTAATAGCTTCCCACCAACCTGCATTTTCTCCCTTACATCTCGGTCAGTGAAACTCTTGCCCATTAGGACCCAGAGTCACTTATGGGGAACGAACTTTGATGAATGAATGTGGGATAATCTGAAATACCCCTCAGAAGGGTGGCTCGGGGAACATAACTCTTGGAGTTTGGCTTGGTGCTCGGAGAGCCTTTGTTGTCTGTAAACACCGTCTCGGCCGTCAGCTCCTCTAAATGAGGTTTCCTGTGGAAATAAATTCCGCTGCTGCTGCCTTTTACGTGCCCTGGTCTTGGGTTTATCGGCGCGTGATTCGGGTTAAGTTTTGCGTTTGTGTAACAGCAACGTTTAGTTGTGCCACGGAGTGAATTTGTTCCTAGAGGGATGGATTTGCGTGTGACGGTTGGAATCCCGAGCTTATGAATTCCAGGAGCACAGGAGGGTCTCCTAAAACATTCGTGAGGGCAGCAGTGAGTGTTGAGGCTTAGTACGTGTTTGAAGTGGATCACGAATGAACGTGTCAGGCCATTTCTGAGGGACTCGTAGTGCTTAAACCAAGCTAAAAAACATCATTTCTCTAAAGATAGGAAAGATTCCTGCCTGTGTGGGACAAACAGGTGAGAGATCCTGCGCCTCTTCAGCTGAGCGTAAAGGGAAAGAAAAAATGAATCTTTCTCCATGTTTTCTCCCTTTATGGTGTTTACTTCTTAGTTTTTGCTTACAGGTAGGTGGGGATCTTCACGCTGTCTGTTGTAGGAGGAACTGTGGCTTCTGCTGTAGTTCTGGCAAGAGATGATAGTGGAGAAACCACGTAGTTGCTCCTTCCACGAGGAAGATGTTGGCCAGCTCCATAGCGCACGTGCTCATCCAGAATTTAGAAGGAAGGATTTTCTTAATTGGCAGCTTTGATACATTACTCTCCCCTCCTCTTGTCCCCATTTGCAGCCCTCTGAGCCAGGCAGTGATACACCCAAATCACTTCTCATCCTAAAGGGAAGGCTGCCAGTGACAGAACGAGAGGACACAGTCTTAAGCTGCGTCAGGGGACGTTTAGGCTGGATGTTAGGAACAACTTTTTTGCAGAGAGAGCGATTCCCCGTTGGAACAGGCTGCCCAGGGAGGTGGTGGAGTCACCGTCCTTGGATGTGCTCAAGAAGAGGTTGGATGATGGACTCAGGGACAAGATTTAGATGATGAGATGATATTGGGTAATAGGTTGGTGATAGGTTAGGTAATAGCTTACAGGTTGGACTGGGTGATCTCTACGGTCTTTTCCAACCTTATTAATTCTATGATTCTATGATTATTTGGGCCTGTATTTGGATGGAAGAAGCAAGGGGAGTGTTAGAGCAGACACACGTGAGTCCGAAGGTTTCCCGTTGGGATAAGAAGGGTCAGCCCAGAGTTGGTGCTGTAGAACCAGCATCTCCAGTCTCTCTTGGCCGAGCAGTGGGAATGCCTCAGGCTGTTGGAGCGAGCCAGGAAAGAGCTGAGCCTTCCAAAAAATACACTGGTTTCAGCATCCTTAGGTGTGTTGTGTAGGCGAGTGGTCCAGTTTTGACTAGCAAAAGAGAAGTAATCCATTCTAAGGGGATAATTTACCTCATTTTCCTTCAGAAAGCCAGTACTGAAGAGAGAGAAGTATCTTGTATAACAAACTTTCTCTGCTTTTTGTTACCCTTCGCTCTACAAATCCCAATGAGCTGCAGTGAGCTCTCATTTCACATCTTCCTCTTTTTTTCCAATAATCGTCCAAACTCTGGAGGCAAAACACAGACCAGGGGCTCTCAGACTTCTGTGCATGTTCTCTCTTGGGCTTCAGCACTGCTTCACATCTCACTTTTTTCACTAAACCTGACAATTCCGATAACTTGGCTTTCGCTACTTAATACTGTTGCCCTTAGGAATAGGTTTCCTTCCCCTGTTAAACTTCCTTAAGGAGGCTGTAATCACGACTTGCTAATTTCTTTCTTCTTTTTAGTGTTCTCAAGAACGTCTTCCTTGACATTAAGTAGCAGATCTGGGAGATTCTTCGCCGGTGTTAATTGCTGCGTAACCAAGTGCCCTTGAAAGTCAGTTATGTAAATGAGCAGCCTTGAGCTGGCCGTAAGAACAATGCTGGCTCCGGTTTTAATTTAATAATTGAGGAATTGGAACATGAAATGGTTCTTTAAATCGGAAATAGGATAGAGTCATATTCTTCATTAGACAAATTCTAATTGCATGAGCCGTGATCTATCGGCGGTTTAACATTTCGCTTCGGCCGTCGCTTTGCATGCAGGTGAGCTCTTCAGATACGGTTTCTGTGAAGAAAAAGCCTTGTGTTCCTTTGTCCTGGGTGGTTTTAGTTGAGTATTTTAAAAGAAAGTGCTAATTTGTTGTGGCTATAACATACCAAGTAGAACCTTTCTTGAAATATATTCTCTATATCTGTTTTTTTTTCCTTGAACTTAAGTCACATATTCTTGTCTGGCTCTCCTTGTATTTTTCCTGAAGATGCATCATAACTACATCTCTTGGCTTATTAAAAAATGCCTTAGTTCTGCACAACGAAGGGCAGGTGCATCATCCAAAGAATCCTTTTTGTCCATTCGAGTAAAGGTTATTTGTCGTTAAATACAACAGAGGCAGAAATTGGTGGATGCGAAGTTATTTGCAAATACAGGCTTGGCAAACCTCCTCTGGAATTCGGAAAGGGTTTTCCAGCTTGACTTAGTCTTTTTTTTTTCCCCCCAAATGTCTTGGCATAACCGATCACTCAGGAGTGACATATGGTAGAAACATGCTCTAAGGGACAAGTCTCCCGGATGGCGCACAGCACCACACAAGATAGACAGATGGTGGCTTATTCAACCTTGGAAAAAGTTTAATCCTACATATTGGCACAGCGGCCCGGGTACTGAGAGAGAGGCACAGACATGCCTGTGAAATCTCAGGCAAAGCTTTCGTGAGTTTGCTTCCTATTACTGAAAGGACTGGAAAGATCGAGCTGATGTTACCCGGTTATCTGCAAAATTAAGTGTTGGGCGTGCTCGCCAGAAAAAAGTGATGTTCCCTGGAAAAGTGGAAATTCCTGAGGCAGTGGAACACTGCAGAGAATAAAGTTTGCTGAACTTCTCACAGCTGTTTCTACACTAAACCATATTTATTCGACACAGCTGTTGAGCGCTCAACTTACCCACCAATGGCTATTGATTAATTGGTCTGATAGCAGAGAGGCTATTTTATGTTTCTCGTGGTTTTACTTACCTTTCAGGGATTGCTGTTGGTGTTGTGAAGTGCATTAGCTGGATGCCGCCCTTAGTGGCAGGGTTTAGCTGAGTGGTGGTGGTAGGTCATAGGCTGGACTCGATCATCTCAGAGGTCTTTTCCAGCCTTAATTATTCTATGATTCCCAGCAACTGTAACCTTTCTCTTCACCAAGTTCGAACAGAAAGTTACAAACCCCCTGACGCTAAATTTAAAATCATAGCAGAAATACAAGCTGTACCTTTGGCTTCTTTAAAAAGCAGCAGAAGAACATCAGGCCTTTCACTTCAATATCTTTGCGTTTAAGATGATGGGGAGAATATATATGTCAATATCTGACATGGAAAAATGAATCCTTGGTGTGGCTTGTGGAGGCACCTAGGGAAGAACAAGATCAGCTTTCAATTCTTTCTGAAAACCCAGTAGCGATTGATTGATTAATCTTCTGGAGTCAGCGCCGTGCTCTGTAAGGATTAGAAAAATACCGACTCACTGAGAGCGTGAAGGATTGCCTGCCAAACGTGGTTTTTTTTTCCCCTC